>WBMZ01013749.1:0-10113 GCA_013400975.1 Atrichornis clamosus
CAAGCCCAGTGTCAAGGCTGCACTCGTATTTCTGTCCCATTATTTTCACAACTGTGTCAGGGTAATCTTTAGCACGGCATTTGATGTCTTGTGGCTTGTCACAGAGCTCATACCCAGCAGCTCGGATCCGCTCAAATGTCTCTATATCTCCATTTTCTCTGCCTGGAGTAGGGGAATCCACATCAAACCACTGTGTCCAGGCACAACGCTCGACCACACAGTTGTCTGTGGTATTGGAGGTGCTGGCAGTGCTGGTGGCTGGGGTGGGCACGGTTGTTGTGGGTGGGGTGATGGTGGTTGTGCCCTTGGTCTCAGGGGGAGAGGTCCTGGAGGTGGTAGCGATGACGGTCGTGCCTTCTTTGGATGGGACTGTGGTACTGGGGACAGCCGTGGTGCCAGCAGTGGTTCTTATTTTTACTTCTGGAGGAGTGGTGGCAGTAATGGGTGATGTTGTTTGAATAGCGACAGTGGATAATATATTTGGAAGAGTTGTTTCTGTCGCTGTAGGGGTGCTTTCCATGGTGCTTGTGAAGGTGCTGGCAGTGCTGGTGGCTGGGCTGGGCACTGTTGTTGTGGGTGTAGTGAGAGTTGTGCCTTGGGTTGACAGGGCAGCAGTACTTGAGATTACTTTGGTGCCTGGAGTGGTTTCTTGTGTTGATTCAGGGAGAGTGGAGATGGTATTGGGTGATGTTGGAGCCTGCGTTGCCACAGTGGAGATTTCTGCTGTTACAGATGTGCTTTGGTAACCTGTTGTTGAGACTTGTGATGTCTTTGCTGTTACCGACGTTTCACTCAGAGGAGTCGTTCTTTCTCTTTCTCTCGGTGATGTAGTTACTTCACTTTCTTGTTTTTGTGTTGTTGGTTTTATCTTTGTCTGTATGGTAAATGGTGTTGATTCTACAGCAGTAGTTGTGAATTCTGTTGTGGTTGTTGGTGTTGTGGATTGTATTTCTGAACATGGTATGTATCTGCAACATGATATTCTGATTTCATAATTATGGCACTGCCTAGATTCTTGGTCCTGGTTATTGCATATTAATCCTCTGCTTTGACTACACTCTATTGTTTGGTTAAGGTTGGTAATTTCTGTATCTGGGTGTTCTTTGGCTCTGCACTGAACACTGCTTGGGTTTGTGCACACACTGTATCCTTTATCCTTGAGATTTTGAAATGTTTCGTAGTCTCCACTGTCCTCCGTGTTTTCAGGCTGAGTGGAATCATACCATTCTGACCATGAACACACATTTTTCACACATACAGTTGTCACTGGTGTTGCAGTTGTCGTTTCTGTAATTTAAGGGAGGAAACATAAGTCTGGTCTACTCTTGTTAAAGGAAATGACAGGAGGAAATTATTCATCTTCCATACATTTTTTTGTTGTTAATATTTTTTTATATTATGTAGTATTTTAATTTTAATGAACTTGCTTTGCCAGTCTTGAATTTAATTTCTAAAGTAGGTTTTGACCTCTTGCCTGTATTATTATTCTAGAGGTACTTTCTGTGACATCTATTAAAAAATTGTAGCTAAATATAGCTAATCTGATATCCTTTGCACAGTATATCACTACTTAGTATGGTCTCATGATTGCTATGGTGTAAGTAGAGAAGGTTTTATTCTCCTTGGTATTATCTCTGTATTTATTTATAGTTAACTGCATAACCATGCAGACTTTAAAATATTTTTACAGGTTAATGACTTTTCTACTTAGTTCAATATTATAACATGTAACATATTTATTTAAAATCTAAAATATATATTTATCATATATGTATTTTATATATAGTGCATTATAATAGAGAATGCACATATACTATATATTAAATATATAGTCTAATGGGTATTGTCTATGTATTTTAATAAGATTTCATATTCTTGGCATTATGAAGATGACGTGGAATAGATACTACTTCCTTCATATGAATGTTACTTATTAGAAAATTTAAATTTGAATATTTAGTTCTTGCTGTAGTATAATTTTGTGGATACATTTCTCACAATTACTCAGAACTTGGTCACAGTAATTAATTAACTGCAGGAATAATGTAGAAGTGTATTCTGGGAGTAGAAGGAAACTGTTGATTTGGGTATTAAACACAATTAGGAAAGGTTCCAAAGAACAGTCATAAATAGTTTGACCATTCCCTCAAACTAAATTTCTTATCTTCAGTTTGTGCTTTTGTGCTCAGTAATTTAAGAAATGGCAGCAATTGTCTTTCATGTTTACAGGAGCTGGTCTAGAACTGCTAGTTTTTGTTTGCAGTGATGAAAGGAGAAGATTTTCCAGGATGGAATGATTAATAAGCCCTATTATTTTTAACCCTGGAAACACCATGGTGAAACAGTGGAGACTGAGTTCGTAAGAAATGCTGTATTCATTTCTACATCCTTTACTATGGTCTGCTTTTTTAATTGAAGCTGCCAGCTGAATTGGTGGCTCCAGTAGAAGTCAACAGTTTCCATTAAAATTATATGCCATTAACGGATGAAAAGGTCCTCCCTTTCAGGTAATTTTTAGTCACTTACAAAGATTTTTCAGTTATTTTAAAAATTATTCACGCATACCTGAAGTAGCAGTTGTGGGCTGACTTGTGGAAAATGTAAATGGGGTTGTTGTAAAAATGCCACATTTAAAGATGTTTCTGCTTATTGTTCCATTGACATCGCATGTTGCACTGAAACACCATCCAGTTCCATCTGTGGTGTTGTAGATGAGTTCACCATATTTATAGCTTTTCCCTTCATAAATGCAGTGGCAGGCTGTAATACAGAAGAAGTTTATTGTCAGTTCAGGCATCTATGAAAAGATAATATCCAATATTTCATTTTCTTAATAATTTTTCTTAGCTGTCTTACCTTTATCATCAAACTTGCACTGTAAACCTTCTGATGTGCACTCACTGAAACAGAAAGCATAAAAACCCGTGTATTTTTTAATTGTGATGTAATTTTATTAGTCACCTTTCTGACAGATACTGGCATCAAAAGGCAAGGCACTTTATTTGTGTTTATTCCTTGCGTGTTCTGTTCGGTTTGGCTTCTTTTTGGCCATTATTTTCCAAAATCTTTATATTAAACGTGAACTTAGAAATGAAGTTAAATATTATGCAAAGCTGAAGGTAGAAGTCTTAAGGAAGACCTTCCTTATTTCCTTAATATCACTTTCCTTGCACTTGCAATGTTTTTGTACTAAATAGCAGGCTAAAAGGGAGAGTCTAAATGCTCAAATGATGCAAGTATGTAATAAAATCCTTGAAAGTAGGCCACGATTAGATATCTTTACTCCTGGCCCAGTATTTTTCCTGCCACAGGAATGTGAAATAGAGAAAACCTGGTCATAAAGGACTTCTTGTTCTTGATGTATATTTATGCTGAGGATTTACAATATAATCAGGAGCAAATTCAGTAGAACATAAAATCACATAAAAACTTCTTACTTGTAGTAGGAAAACTGGCATTAGATAGTAAGGCATTATTTTTACACAGGCAGCATAAACTAATCCTGTCACATAACAGGAACATACAATTTTCCCCTGCTGTTTTGATCTTTTTTCCTTGTATATGATGAGACTGGTATGTTAAGTCTTACCATACATTACATTCATCTCGTTTATATATCTTTCCATCTTCATCATCATAACAGTCACAGAGACTAACACACTTCATCTGATCCTCATGAAAATATGGCTTGTCTGGTGGGCAGTTGGGGTAGCAGCCTGAAGGAAGGAAGAGGGGCATGTACAAGGTGGAAAAGGTAAGAATAAGAGACAGTCAGCAAAAGTTTTATTTGAGCAGAATGCATTTGCAGGTCTTGTTTTTCACAGTCATAACATTTTTACTTTATTTTCCAATAACTCTAGGAAGTCACTAGCATCAGCAGAGCCAGTCCACAAGGACTTAGCCCTAGAGATCTTCTTAATTCTGTGTTCCATACTCTGCCTCCTTTCATGTGGATGTAATGAAATTTGAGAAAATTGAATTGTGCAAATGCAGCTGATGGGGGAAATACACTCCATTAAAGACAATAAAAAAATATAATATGTACCCACTAAAAGGTAATTGCAGCTTTTTTTACCTTCTAAACCTGGCAAGTCATTGAGGCACTTTCCACTTGGGTTCCTACAGGTCTTCATACAGGAAGCACCACAAGGCTTATAGTGCCATTCACATTCTCCGTGTTGATTGTAGTAATCACAGAACAGTGCTAAGGAGAAACAGAAAGTTGGACATGTTCAGGAAAAAAAAAGAGCAAATAGCTTAAGCATGAAAAATCTACACATTAGAGATATTAAAGCATATATATAAGAAACCCGAGCGTGTTTCAAGGACATCAGCAAGACACTGTAGATTTAGCTACATTTTCAGAAGTGTCTATGAGGTAAAACTTACGACAAATTGATGGGCTTCTCCAGGCTATGCATACACCAACTTCGCTACATGCTTGAGCATAGGCAGCTACTGCTGTACAGAAACATTCACAGTCTCCTCCAGTGTCGCAGGCACAAGCGTCTGTCACACATGCTTGGTAATATTTTGCTGGTTCAACCTGTTATTAAACAGAAACGTAACACTGTACATCCTGCCTTCTAAATTATTTCTTACCTTTGCTAGAGTAATTTTCTTACAATTGTAGTATCTCAGAGGAAAGGCCTATATTGGTAAAGACCAGAGGCGATGCCAAATGATACATCCAAATAATGTACTGACAGATTTTTAGACACCTAGACTTGTATCCTGGTGGAAGATTAGGTTAATTTTCCCAAGAAATATTAGGCCACTGCACAGTTACCGGACAATATTTGGTATGTATTTAGTGTCAGATATGGCTACGCTGATACTTCATTCCTATGTTATTATTTTGTTGAGCTTGTCTTCTGTACCTGCTATATGAGAATTTTTATTCAAGTCAGGATGCAAGGAAATATATAGTAATTTTGAAATTGTTATTCTTTTGTAGTTTTTTTTTTTTATTTCTTACAGGTAGGGACTATAAATCTGTCCCATTGAGGGGGATTCACGCTGAAGTTTTCCTGGCACAATTTGAAGTGAAACATGCTAATAAATGAGGCATATATGTTAAAACAAATGAGAATAGCACCTTCAATAAAACAGAGGCTTAGTTTTCACACAGTAAACTTGAGTCCTGGTAATACCTGAGAGTGACAGGCAGCAAAGACGTTGCTGTTGATGATACTACACTGCTTCTCTGACCAGGACTTTCGGTAAGGGTTGGTAGAACATGGGTCCTTGACACTGGAAGCATCAGGACATGTAGAGGATACTTTCCAGCTGTTTCCAAACTCTAGGACATTCTCTACTACAGATTGACTCCTTGTAGTAAAGTCATTGATGCTGTTGCCATCATAATTTCCACAGAGGCCACAGATCTGGCCCTACAAAAGGAAGTAAATAAAATAACAATGGATGTGAGAAAACTTGAAACAACATCTGAGCCTAAAAGAATACTTGAAATTCAGCTCTTAGAATGGTGCCATGCTGTTCTGTCAGTCCTGACCACCTTCATACTCTGTTTCCTCAGGAAAAGAACATGACCACTAAGGCTAGAAGGGATACTGCTCTTGACTTACTTTCTTTTAAATATGAACAATGAAAGCATCTCTGTTATTGTAGTCTTCTGTCTTTGAGGTATATCTTTAACAAGGAAATGAGGACTCACAGTTAGCTGACTAAGCTTTTCATTTAACCCTAGTTTTATACAATAGCTGTTCATATAGAAACCAGCCTTATAGAGCTGTCATTAATATTACCAGTTCAACCACCTCATCTACTTGTTGAGTCTTCACCGTTAAGACTGCTCACACCTATAAAAAGAAATTACATTTTCCTTGCACATCCAGAAATATCCCTCATTCTAAATGTATAGCTCTGTGCAGCTGTGATAGGCTGCACTAGATGCTTTCTCTATGGCTCTAAGGTGCATACTTTCCATATTACTACTATTTTTATAAAACGCCAGTGAGTGAGGCAGCAAAAGAACCTATGGTACTAAAACAAGTTGGTATATCTAGTTCTAAATTACACTGAATTTAAATACCTAATTTAAATGTCACTATGGTATACAATAAAATAGCAAATTCCTTATTTACTGCAGTTTTTAGTACTTATATATCATAAGCTAGGAGAAGGAGTATGAGAATTGGAATTAATTTTCCTTATCACCTGTGCATTTATATGCTTGACAAATACTTGGTAGCATACAAGAGGCTTTCACTCATAATACTCACTCTTAATACACTTCCTTGTTCTTGAAGTGTGATAATTTGTGTGTCAATGAGAACTGGAAACAATGGATTATTTTCAAGATCAAGCCTACTCAATTGATGTATACACATGTAGTTATGTAATTTTAATGAGGTCAGATAACCTTTAACAAGGTTCGGTGTGTAATTTCAACAAAATCAAGTCCAAAATAGTGGTTTGCCATCTCAAGTTCTGTCAGGCCAAACAGGCACTGAAAGCTGCTTTCAAAGCTCAGAACAGCAGCTGGATGATGACCTGGCTTCCTGAGGTACCAGAGGAATGGAAAACAACGTGGGATGTCCTGCAGGAATGATAGAGAACCTGCTTGGGATCTTGGCAAGGTCTCAACAAAATTCACACCCTGTCAAACCTGGGCCGTAAATTGCCATTTAACTGCTAGTTCCACACCTTGAAACCAGGGCTGAGCTTGATGAAGATGCTGGTCTTCTTGTCCCACATGAGGATCAGGCCACTTGTGGTCTCAATTACCATGTACATTCCCATATAGCGGACTGTGTATGGCACCTCATCATTTTGTCCTCTCTTCACAACACTGACACGCTCTTCACCAAGGATCAGTTCATAGCTCTGGAACAGGAGGAAAAGGTAATTAGAAATGAGCTTAGTAGCTGCAGCTGTGCTCTCAAACATGTTTTTCTGCTTTTAAGGGTAGTATGAATACTTTATATATAATGAAGATAAATAATCAAAATGCAATAAATCAAAACTATATAGTTCAAATCTCAGGCTTCTGGAAGTGTGGTATAAGATATTTTAAATGGTGTAGGTCAAAGAATTGTCTTTTGGCTATCATGGAGGAACTACATTGCACAGAATAAAAGAATCTTCTGACACAATAGGCTAAATTTCTGCTGACGACTATTTTCCTGTAGGTCTTTACTTTCCCCAAGGATGGTATAAGATAGTGTGGGAAACGGAATACACAGATAGCTAGGAACCAAATATTCCACTTGAATCTGATGTAGACCTAATTTAATATTGAATTGCTTTTTAAAATATTTTCCAACTTCCTTGAAGCAATGGAAACCTAGGCTTCTCCTAAGCCTTAGCAGATACAGAACAAAACTTGTCTATATGCAAGACCTTCTTACCTCTAAGAAAACTTTGATAGATTTTGAGCAAGTTGTCCCAGTGTTGCCGCAGGGAATATTTTCAGTTACAACCCTGAAGGTCCCATTGACTGTGCCACTCTTCCCACAGTGGTCCTGGGTAGAGAATAACATTTAAAAATTATATTATTTTTATAAACACGATCAAGATTACCTCTCATTTGCTATTGCTAACTATCAGTACCTGGACTAGTGTGTATTCACAGTTTCCATTGAAGCTGAACCTTTTGTCATCAAAGGTATTATAATGACCATCTCCATACACAGCACAAGTGCCCAGACATTGATCTTTGGTACATTCCCACTTCCTATTCTTGCAAACACTATAAAAGAGAATGAAATATTTTAGTAATAAAACAACTCGCTGTTTTGTGCAGATATATCTGAACAATCAGTATTTGTTTGGTAAATCATCCCTGGTAAATGCTATACTGATTCTGGAGTTAAAATAATCTTTTACATTTTTCATGTGAAGAATTAAAGCAAAGTTCTGTTCTGCTAGTCTGAATACCTTAACTGCAAAACAAGATACTTAATGAACCCTATAGTCCTAAAGGTTTCCTCCCATTCTGTGCTTTGGCATTCTGATATAGATAGAAAGCAACCTGCTCATACTCTGTAATCTGTATTGCTGTAAAAGATCCATCAACTGATTAAATCTGCAACATGAACCTCACTGCTGTACTATTTTAAGGTCTTTAGAAAGGCAAATGATGGAACCAAGAATGCTACTCCTGCAGATATATTTACCAGGTGTTACAGTCAAAGTTGATCTTTTCCCCTGGCTGATACATGGCTTCATTGTGAATACATGGACATTCCTCTTCAGGAATGCAACCACCATTCCCGTTTAACACAAGCCCATCTGGGCACACACAGCCAGATGTACATTGTGAACTATACTGGAAGAGACAAGAGAAAAACAATTTCAGAATGAAATGATCACATTAGAAAAAGGAAGATTTAATTCTCATGAAATGTCTTTGTATTGTCTTATTGCTGCCCAGCTCAAATAGGAGAGAACTGTGAAGTATTTTGAGGATAATAGAACAAAAATGAAGTTATTAGCCATTGATTTAATAGAATATAAATCCATTAAAGAGAAATGTTTTATGTATACCAATCCTGATTGTTATCCTGCAACCTGTGAAATTTAAAACACATTGGATCTTGCACTTTGTAGTGGGTGATTTGTGATTGAATGGACTTTTAAAAAGAAAAACAAAAATTTTTTTTCAATTTGATTGAGTTACATTGAAATCTATTTATCTCATATGGCACTTATTCATGAAATGGCATGTGGCTATCAAGAAGCTAGGTGGAGTAACATAATTAGATGTGCAAGAAGTTCATAACTGTGCATTAGTAGGAGAAAGAATTATTTCTCCTAGCCAAGTTTTAGCCAGTAATTTTCTCCTACAGAAGTCAAACGTGTGGTAGAGCCCCAGATTTTTCACTACTAGTTAGTGTTACCTGCAGTAGCTGAAGAAAGGTAAACACTAATCTTAGGAATGAATTTGGATGTTACTTTATTATATTTTGATCTAAGGATCCCACTGTTAATGCTTCATAACATCATTTTAGGCTTTTGCTACAAGAATAATGTATCTGTGTTGTAGATTTGGAGTAGATCTGATGGATCAATTATTTTAGCAGTGAGAGCACAGACAAAACCTGGAAACACTATTTCTTTCAGCCATGACATACTTACACACTGCATATCCAGAGTCTGGCAACTTTTTTGACATTCTGCTCCAGTTGTTCCTGCAGTGGTGTTTCTACAGTCAAAGTAGACCATAGGAGATTCACAGACTAGAGGAAGAAAAGAAGTGAGAGCAGTGAAGAAATGGGTTTATTCCACAGCTGTAGCCATTAAAGCTATCTACAAATTCGTTGGAGATTCCCTATTTCAGTTAGTAGAGATGGTTGTTCCTATTCAACCTGCTGATTAGATTCATTTCAGAGCACTGAATTCCCAGAAAAAAACCCTGTGGTATTTCAGAAGAAAAAGTCTTTAAGTAAAAGGAGGTCTTATGAATCATCTATGTTTGCTCCTGCCTTTTATGATAACTGTTGCTCTATAACTAAATGAGATATACTTCTATTAAAAGTCCATAAAGAAGAATCAATTCTATGAACTATTCTGTGCAAGACCTAGTAAAGAGAAAAAAATAAATGGAAGATTCTTTTTACCTGGAGTTGGATTCGGTGCTCCAATGCAATTCAGTTGTCCCTGGACACAAGTGCTGTGAAAGAGGTAAGAACATTTTATTTTCTTTTCCCTCTCAAACCATATATTGAGATTGAAAGCTACTTACCCCTTGTCAAGTTTCAGAATTTTTAAACAAATTTGGAAATGCTGTTGTGCAGTCTCAGGAAAGATTTTCCCTCAATACCACTACACATGCTGCTTTCATATGATATCCATCCTTGCTTAACAGGAAAATTCATAGGTTGTAATGCACATATGTCGCTGCTTGTTACTTACATTCTCATAAGATTTCTCCTTGCTGGTGCTGTCATTATTTTACACTTGAAAAATTATGGAATTAAATAAAAAATGCACCTAAATATAATTGCTCTATCAATCTAGAAATATCATAGAATCATAGAAATATTTAGGTTGGAAAAGACCCTTAAGATCATCGGGTCCAACCATTAACCCAGCACTGCCAAGTCCACCACTAACCCATGTCCCTGAGTGCCACATCTCCATGTCTTT
>WBMZ01013749.1:10124-64072 GCA_013400975.1 Atrichornis clamosus
CCTGCAGGGAACACAACCACTTCCCTGAGCAACCTGTTCCAATGCTTGACAACCCTTTCAGGACAGAATTTTTTCTTAACATCCAATCTAAACCTCCTCTGGTGCAACTTGAGGCCCTTTCCTTTTCTCCTGTCACTCGTTACTTGGGAAAAGAGGCTGAACTCCACCTGGCAACAACCTTCTTTTAGGCAGTTGTAGAGAGCGATAAGGTCTCCCCTGAGCCTCCTGTTCTCCAGGCTAAACAATCCCAGCTCCCTCAGCTGCTCCTCATCAGACTTGTGCTCCAGACCTTTCATCAGCTCCATTACCCTTTTCTGGACTTGCTCCAGCACCTCAATGTCTTTCTTTCAGTGAGGGGCTCAGAACTGAACACAGGATTCGAGGTGTGGCCTCATCAGTGTTGAGTACAGGGGGATGGTCACTGACCCAATGTCAAAGGCTTTACTAAAGTCCATGAAAATATCCACAGCCTTTCCCTCACCTACCAAGTCGCTGATGTGGTCACAGAACCTTGTCAGGTTGGTAAAGCAGCAGCTGCCTTTCCAAAACCCATGCTGGCTAGTCCTGATCCCCTGTTTGCTCTGTATGTGACATGTGATGACACTCAAGATGATCTGCTCCATGACCTTCCCTGGCACCAAGGTCAGGCTGACAGGCCTGTAGTTCCCTGGATCCTCCTTCTGGTCCATAGTACAAATGGGCATCATATTTGCTGAACTTCAGTCAGCTCGGACCTCCCTGCTTGGCGAGGAGTGCTGACAGATGATTGAAAGTGGCTCAGTGAGTACTTCTACCAGCTCCCTCAGTGCCCTTGGGTGGATCCTATCAGGGCCTATAGACTTGTGTGTATTTAAAGGTTGTAACAGGTCACTGACCATTTCATTTTTCATTGTAGTGGCTTCATTCTGCTCTCTGTTCTCATCTTGACGTTCAGAGGAATATATACCATTCATGAAAGTTGAAAATAAAGTTGAAAGAACTTGAAGAAGTTGAAGAGAGAGCATTGTACTGAAATTCAGGAGGCAGGGTGAAACCAGCTTACCTGTAGCAGATTTTAATGAGAAAAACACATGCTGTTGCATAAAGGTTTTTCAAAAGATTCACTTACCATACACGCCCGTTTTCATGGACAACTTCTCCAAACGGTATAGGAGATCCTCTGTAGTAGCAGGGGCATTCATTAGCAGGCACACACTTGCCACTCTCATCCATGTAGGTTCCATTTATGCAGGTGCAGCCGTCAGCGGGGACAAACTTGATGCTGCACGTGACATCAGGCTCACTCAGAGACCGGCAGGTGGGTTGACAGGAAGAGATGGTGTAGCTGTAGCTTAAGGATTTGGGACATGAGGTGGTGTATTTTGCTTGAGAGAGGAAAATAAAATAGATTTTTAATTCCAGGTAGTAAATTCTTTTGTGAAAAAACTAAATCATAGGCAGTAGAAATAACACGTAAACAATATTGTACACCTCTGCTTTTGTTGCATCTTTCATGTAAATGTGTTTCTGAATGCTTTCAGACTTTGATCTGAACAGCTACTGTACATGTGGAGTAAATGATGCACGCAAAGAAGAAAAGATTTTTTCAAATGAAAGTTCAGAAAGAAACCTCCATTTGGTGCTGCCATTCATTGCCAAGATTTCTAAACCTCTTGAAGAACGAGACATCTCCCTGAATGTTGTCTGTATGCTGAAAACAGACATACTGGATGATGCAGCTTCAAAGACATTTAATTTATAAGTGTTCTGGTTGGTATTACTAGTTAAGTTATTCTAATACATCACATTATATCTGCAATATCTTGTGATACATAAAGCTGCAGTGAAACTCAAAGTTGCACAGAAACAGGTGGAGGCACTTTTGTGACAACAGTCCCTTTCCTAATCAAGCTACATCTCCCATCTATTCATATTCACTCTTGCTAGCGATGAATTGATTCTAAGGGGACAGCAGAGAATTACTTCCAGGAGTGCACTTAACAAAATCCCTTCCTCATCACTTACTGATTTGTCTTGAAATGAGTAGAAAATAATCTCTGATCAGCAATTTTTATTGCTGTGCGTTCTTAGGGAATGGGATAGTGGAGAGTACTTACAGCAGACATCAGTCCTCCATCCCTGCAGCTGGATTCCTTTTGCAGCACAAGCTCTCACATAGGAAGACAGGGCTGCACACAGACAGTCCTCACTATTTTCACAGTTACATGTATCAAACATGCAGTTCTAAGAATTGAGAGAAAAATAAGGTCTCAGCACTGGTAATATTGTCAATCTTAAAAAAACAACATTATCTTTCTGGTTTTATTCCCTAACCCTTCTTCAGATATGCTCACTCACAGACAAAAGTAATATAGCTTTATCACTTTCTAGTCTTTGTCTAAGGTTCCTGGCAGGGGAAAAATGTAGGTAATGAAAATTCAATCAAAATCTGCAGTCATAATTAGGAAACAGTGGTCTAAAAGTCTGTTATACATTTCACAGCCTCTTGGTCCTCTGAACCATATTGATGGATATGCTGCACAATAGCACACAAAGCTCTATTCACAGTGTGCGGTCCAGACACATCGTGTCACCAGTGCCGATACCTGGATGACTCCTAGTGAGAAGAACGATTTGCAACACATTGATAGCAGAATGATGATAATTACGTAATGGGCTTTCTGTGCCAAGTGGTCATTAATGAGATGCCAGGCTGATACGGTAACAATTCACTGATAATCAAACAAGCTTTTGACACGCCTTTACATACACTATCTGCATAAGTGAAAGACCATCCAGGAGTAAATAGCTGCCTTTTCATCTGCAAACAAGTCAGGATCTTGAAGCCAAGACTGACAATCGAAATAAAGTAATGTTACAACACAAACAGAAACACATGTTGAAAGAAGGAAGTTCTGCAGTACAGAAATGAGGGTACAGGCATTGCATAAGACACGTCTGGAACAGCCCTATTCTGGCAGGTAGTTGTCATGATTCTATTGCTATTGTTTCTAAAGGCAAAAACAGTCTAACAAAGTACCGTGTGGTAAACAGCAGGATTCACTGCATAGTGACAAGCAGCAAAAGGTCCTTTGCTGTCAGTTAGCAGCCCACACCAATGCTGTGCATATTTTTCTGTGAAAAGAAGAAACAATACATTTAAATGCACATTACTCTTTGTAATTCATTAGTCACGAAACCACACTGCCCTGTCCTCTGAAGACAGTTCTGACATTCCATTAAATCTCTCTTTTCCTGTCTTTTTTATTCTTTTCACTGAGCTTGTAGGTTAAGGTTCTTAAAACCAAAGAGGACTTGCTGAAGGGGACGAATAAAAGGTTTCCAAAGATGCTCCTGTTATCCACTTCTCTGACACCAAACTGTCAGCTTAGGCATCTACTCTATTTTCAATGACCTTGTAGTTTGCTTCAGTGATGCTTCTATCACTCTTCTTTTACGTTGTTACTTATCTTCAGTGCTTTCATTTTGAATTTGTGTCTGATTTCAGATGTATGTTTTTACCAAATATGTAAGTCCTTATTTTTTTATCTTTGCTTTCCAACAGATATGTTTTCCTTAGGGATGAGAAAAAAGAAAAAAAACAAACCAGAAGAAATTCTAAAAAGCACGCACCATTATCAATGCTGAGTGCACAAGGGTTCTCAAAACTCTGCTGGATATTAGGGCATGAAGCCTGAGTTTTCCATGTATTAGCAAATGCTGATGCTGTTCCTTCAATTATTCCACTTATGACCTTGAAGTCATCAGTTTGGATATTATTGAAATTTCCACAGAGACCTGTTGAAAAGCAGTGAAAAGTTTATACTGCTCATACTACAAAAAGACGTCAATCAAGGTGTCCTTATATTTCATTCACTCACCACAAGTCTGGTTTTTGAAAGAAGAATCCAGTCGCACAAACACTTGCATCATGGGTACAAACTGCATTTCAACCTGAACGCCAAAGCTTGTATCCATGATCATGAAGAACGATGAAGGTCTGAACATGGTGACATTAGCTACACATGAAAAACAGAATGATCACTTTCTGAATGAGATCAAATCCTGGAAACACGATACTGTTTCAGAGGTGAAATAAAGCCAATCTTTGTGAAAATGAATCAGACATATACATCAAAATTTATAGTTCAAAATTTGCTTGCAGCTACCACATTATTAACTTTATTTGCTGTCTCCACATAAGCAGTTAGAGATTACTTCTTCGAAGAGAATGAGTAGGAAAAATTGTGTGGCATGGAGAGTTAAAAAGAATACTTCTATTTTTGTTTCGAAACTTGTACAGAATACACTGGAACCCTCACTCTGCTGAAGAGGGAAAATAAGCAGATCTGGAGGTCAGAGATATCACATGGAATCATTAGTTACTGAAACAGAGAACAAAAATCAAATTTCCTTCTAAGCAAGTGTGAGCACAGGGGTAGTAGTTTAAAAAAAAAAAGGTAAAAGAGGAAAAGAGATGTCTTCTGCATTCAATTTTGGGCAGTGAGAAGGAAGTAAACCTGAGAGTAATCAAATCAGAAGACGGTAAATGCTGTGTGTTACTATTTGAACCTTGCCTGTGCTTGTACTATCTCTCATTTCTCTATGATATCAAACATCCCACTTTACTTCAAAAGCACTTGTGTCATTCACTGTTGGAGAAAAAAAAAAATACCTGCTGACATAGGTAGCTGGGTGTAGATGGAGTTCACAAACACACCACCATCAGGCTTGACCTCGACGATCTGATAAGGAAGAGGAACAAAAGGCAACTCTGTGAATCATAGAATGGCTTGGGTTGGGAGGGACTTTTAAAGGTCATCTAGTTCCAACCTCCCTGCCATGGGCAGGGACACCTCTCACCAGAGCAGGTTGCTCAGCACCCCATTCTGCCTGATCTTGAACACTTCCAGGGATGGGGCATCCACAGCATCCACTGTTCCAGTGCCTAACCACCCTCACAACAAAAAATTTCTTCCCTATATCTATCTAAACCTGCCCTCTTCCAGTTTGAAGCCATCCCCCCTTGTTCTATCACTTCGTGCCCTAGCAAGAAGTCCCTCTCCAGCTTTCTTGTAGGCCCATTTTAGGGACTGAAAGACTTCTCTAAGGTCTCTCTGGAGCCTTCTCTTCTCCAGGCTGAACAACCCCAGCTCTCTCAGCCTTTCTTTATAAGAGAGGGGCTCCAGCCCTCTGGTCATCTTTGTGGCACTCCTCTGGACCCGTTCCAACAGGTCCATGTTCTTCTTATGTCAGGGACCCCAGAACTGGATGCAGCACTGCAGGTGGGGTGCCCCAGAGCAAACTAGAGGGGCAGAATCCCCTCCCTCGACCTGCTGCCCACACTGCTTTTGATGTAGCCAGAATGGTTTTCTGGGCTGCCAGCAATGTGTGAAGAATAACTACAGCCCTAAGAGTAATCATGGTGAGGACTCCAGTGATATTAATTAAACAGATATTCAATAAAAAGGGTAGATCTTTGTGCTTTCACCTCTCCCCTATTTATACTTGTACACTTTACTAATTTTCCCAGCCATAAAAGAATTACTTTTAATGGGATTTTCTCAGCTTTTCAGGGGATTACATCATCTTGGTTTCTTTGAACACATCTTAGTGATGAATTACATCCCTTACTGTTGTAATTTTAGTTACTAACCTTAAAGCTCATGTTTTTTCCATCTAATTGGCAGAGAAAATAGGTTTTTTTCTGCTTTGTGAGTGCAATGTGTTTCTTAATGAAATTCCACAAAACCAAATTTGTCGCTGATCTGATTTTCATCTAAAAAATCCATTTCTTTCCACTTGATTGAAAATATCATGTACTCATCACATATGCAGAACATCTGACAAAGAAATGCAGCTCCCTGACTGATTAAGCCTTAGTTTCTTGTCTCCCCGTATTTCTAAAATGCTTATTTTGCATTCTTACAGTTTGTCCTTTATTCATGTTGAGGGTCACTGACTTTAAGCAGGTCTCAGTGTCTGTTAAGCCACATTTGCGTAGTTCTACCAGGATGGTAAATTTTTCATCTTTACAGTCCTGGGAAAAAAAAAAAGGCAAGTTATTTCATGGAAGACTAATTACAAAAGCTGTCCCTGTAAAATTTTCTCTCAGTTCTGAAAAACTCCTGAAAATTCCTGACCTTCTTTAGCTGAAGATTCAATTTTGCCCTGCTGTAATGATTAGGAACAAGAAAACTAGAATCTGCATTTTATTGATTACATCCATATGGATATCAAGATGGAGATCCATATTCATATTTGGTGTTTTAATTCATGCCAACTTCCAAAGTTTGATTCAATTCTACTGTAACTCTCACCTTTCTGTAGCTGGTATCAATGTTGACAAAAATTTCAGACAAAACATGTTTCAGGTGAATAGTAACAAACAGAACAAATAGGAAAAACCCTTTTCGATTACACATCTATAATTAAATAGTTTAATTATAATTAATTTTAAAATTTCTTTTGAGTTATTTTTAAATGCTTAAAAATGTTCAAAACCTAAGTGAACTATATCACTTGAAGTGATTTTCTGTATTTGAACTTTACAGAAATTAAAACAAAAATCTGTTTTTTAATTGATTTTTTTTTTTAAGTGTAATTTTTAGACTTGTACCATTTGGCCAAATACCATATGATAGAGTAACAGGGCAAAAATTACGCAACTCAGCTGGATTAATCGTACTGAAGGATGTACACTAAGCAAGTTCTTAAAAAAGACAACGCTCTTCAATTACTGTCTCACAGACCTGGAAATTTTCCAGTGAACACCACACACAACATTAGGATGTTGCACGACACCCTAATAGTGAACTGATGGTTGTCATTTGAATGGCAGCATAACAAATATCGGGCTAAGGGGCAGGGAATTTAATATCTGCATGTCAGAAGTGGTAAGTTTCAGAAGTGTTGACTGAGATCATGTTTTCTTTCTATAAATGTATAAGGCTTTATGACCTAGTAATATCTTCTGACTCCCACCTTAGAGAGGACGTAAGTGCAGTCTCCATGGTGATCATAATGTTTTTTATCATATGTGGAAATGTGTGAACCTCCCTCCACAGAACATGTTCCTGGGCATGACTTGTCTTGGCAGCTCCACTGGCCTCCATTACACGTACTGGAAGAATAGAGGTAGGTAAAATCATTAACAATGGTCCCGAAAAAGGGGATACACATGGATGTTAGGTTCAGCTGCCTTGCTTTTCCCTTCAAGCTGTAGCTTGACACAGACTGAATCCAGATGTAACTTTCTTGTTTTCCTTCTTTGGACAGGTGAACTCTCCAAAACAGGCTTTAGATAAATTATTGTTTGGGTTTTTTCAGCTGACATAAAGCATGATGACAAATGAAAATACCATCTGGGGTTTTTTTAAAATACAAATGTATCATAAACTAATAAAAAAGGATAAGTAACTCCATGTCTACTCCTGATGTAAACTGTCTATTTTTAAAGCTGATGTGGTAGAGCACAGGTACAGGAATAATAATTGTGAAATCGAGCTTGTATTGTGTCATCCCTTGCTTTCCCCAGAAAAAATAAATATTTGCAAATACATTAATGACTGCAACTTCATTCCCCTTAGAGAATTCCAAATGTCCGAACAAAATAAACAAAGAGGAAGCATTTTAATTGACTGGTGAGAAATCTAAACATTGTAAATCCTTGCTTTGATCACCATGAGATAGAGTGCAAAGCTAGTTATGGCTGTTGCTAAATAAAACAAATAATGTTCTTTAGGGGTGCTTTGAAACTGTAGCAGTCAGTTAAATACACATATCGATTACCAATTATGCAATTGCATATAAGAAACTATAAAACTCTTTAAATATGTGAGAGGAAATAGTGAGTTAGGAAAGTAACAAAGGTTACCAGGTCTGGCATGGCTCTGAAAAAGAAGTTCCTGTAGCATAGGTGTTGCCATTGTAAATACAGGAGCATTCCTGCTGGGGAATGCAGCCAGAATTGTTGATGTCATCAAACACAGTCCCTAGATTAAAGAAAAAAAAAAAAAGACCAAACCTTGATCAATTGAAGAGGCATTTCCTATAAACCATTTCATTTGTTTCAAATCCTAAATATCACCTTAGAGACAGCTGTTGTGAATACACCAATGCTGAGGACAGCAAAACTACATCAGTTTCCTCAGTGAAGGATTCAACCTTTGTATTCCTAAATTCCACATGCTCTGAAAGAGGGACTTGATGCAGCACAGTGCCTGACTGAAAGAATGGTCTAGATCTGTTTGCTGTTGTTTTCTCCTCCACATGTATTGGCAGTTAATTTAGATCTCTTTTCTCAGCTGACACACAGCAAATGTTTGTCACTTGCAGGTGTGAAAAATGCAACTACGTGAGACTAAAACCCCATGGAACCTACCCAGATCCTACCGATAAGTTCTTGTTGTTTGAGACAGAGATGTGAGTACTTAAGAACTTGCCTGGTGGGCAGAAACAGCCATCAATACAGTGTTCTTCACAAAAGGGAGATCGTTCAGGATTTGTGCACGTATCACCACAGGGGGAGTTGCACTCCTGGTACTGCATGTTGTAAGGACATTTCTTGGCTGAAATTTAAAGGAAGAGAGATTTTATTTTTTTTCCTAGTCAGAAGTATTTCTAGTTCACTATACATGTAAATACTTATCTTAAGTTTTTCAGCTAGATAAAGCTGCAGATTGATCACTAGCTGCCAAAATTTGCAAGTTTAACCACCTGGATCCCAATTTTACAGTTGAGATGGGCATTCCATGACTGATGCTGAACTGGCTCAATGACTGGATTTCTGGGGACAGCAAGGTAACAACTGCAGAAAGTCAGCAAGGTCTGTGTTTCTACTGAAGGCTCCCTTCCCATGAACACCTGTATTGCTAGTGAAATGTAAGACTTAATTTCCTAAAGCTTTAATATATTTGCATTTTCAGATATCATCAGAAGGACAAATAACACCTCATGGGCTTTTGTTTTGGAGCTGGTGACAGTATGAACAGCTATCCATCATAATAAAATACATCTCTAAATCAGTGCAAATTCATTCCTACCAAGCAAGAGGAGATAAACAAGTGATTAACCAGCCCAACAGCTGTAAAGACTCAATCAGTTAATTGAGAACCAGAGACGCTGTAGCCACCATGAGGAAAGGAAACAGGAATGTAAGTAAGCAAGTATGCCTCCTTCTTTCTTCGTGTTTTTCCTTTATTTGTTTCCTTTACTGTAAATTACGCTTTGACTCTTGTTACAGTATCCATGTAAGTGTTTGGTAGTGTTTAGTTCGGTTTGCATTAAAATCCTTAGCTCTTTTGCTGAAGTCTTTATGCTGGAACTCGTACATCTTCTCGTATCTTCTATATAATACAATCTTGAACAGCCTGTAACTCCTACTGCATCCTCAGCATCACTGGAGAGCTTGTTGTTTGATAGCTACTGAGCACAAAGTAAGGCTATCTCCAGCAATACTTACGGCATAGTTTTGAGGTTCTCCAGTCCAGGGGCTGCCCACCAGCATGGGCACACTGCCGGGAGTACTCAGCAAAGGTGTCACAGATGCATGAGCTGTTTTTAGATTCTTCAGAGCGGCACAAGTCATCTTGGCAAGCCTTGATGTACTCTTTAACATCAACAAGGTCATTACACTCTGCAAATGCAGTGCTGGTCAATGTCTTCTCGCATATGTCATCCTTTGGGGAAAAAAAAAAGCAACCCCCAGTAAACAGAAAGAAGCTTTTTCTTTTTTAAAAAAACTTATTGTTATTTTGTGTAACTATTTTTTAATAGAACCTTATAGCCCTCTTTAAGTTGCTGTTGCCCGAGGGCTTTTCCTGTTGACCTGTCTGAAGACGTAGAAGGGAATGGATAAATTTGAAAGAAAAATAAAAGAGCAGTCAAAGGACCCTTACGAGCTTATCAGGGCAGTTATATATTGGGAGAGAAGTGGAGTCTTCACAGTGTTCTGTTGGCCCATCCATTTTCTGCATATTCCCAAACTGCAAGGCTGTCATCTTAACATCTGTAGAAAAGAAGTATAATAATGAGGGTCGGAGGTTTTTGTTCAGTGCAACTGCCTGTTATCTTTTTCTTCTCTTAAGAATTCGGGTCAAGACTGGCCAAGACAGTGAGTTCCCTTAAGTCTTTAAATGTGGTCATCACCCCCTCCAAAGGAAGCACTACATCACTGCCTCTATCTACCTTGTACAGCACCCTGGAAAAGTAATCATTGGAAAACAATTCTCAGACTCTTACATCTAGATGCAAACTAAGTTTTTTACCAGAAAAATAACAAACTCTTTCCCGATTATAGGGGAAGAGAAAAAAAAAATCAAAATGGAGACTGCTGTAAAACAGGGTTTAGGAAAATGCTCAATCTGGGAATAGTTAAAAAGATAAGATCTTACAAAGATTATTCAATTCCGCAGGGAAATGTGGATATGCTGATTTTAAGACAAAAATTAAACAAAAAAAGTACTGTCTGGAAAATATAATTGCCTTTTGTTTTATTGAATATATTTCTATATTTATTTATCTTATCAGTGAAAATCTGAGTCATTTTTATGGAGTTACCTGATTAGTTACCAGCGTGGTGTACAACAATGGCATGCAAGAGGTATGCAATCAGTTGTTAGCGCCAGTACTGTACACTCAAAGTATTAAATCACATGATCTGATCTCTGTAGTACACGTTTTTAAAAAGAGATTGAACCATATCTTCTCGGTAAGCCAGTTAACAGGATGGGAAAGAGGAATGGTGATGATGTCAGAGCCTGTTGGAGACTCCATAAACCAATTTTTTTTATTTAAAACACTTACTATTTGAAAAGAACTCATTGTACATTGGAAAGCCGTTGAAGTCCCCACAAAGTCCACAAGTCTGATTGGTATATTTCTCATTCAATTCCAGCTAAAATGATGAATAGTAGGTTGATAGAAGTTAGTATAAACATTCTAAAGTATATTCAAGACCAGAGAAAACACTTAACCTACTGTCTCTTTTAGTACTTTTTGTCAGATCTGTGGAACTTAATTTAGCAATTTAATTCAAACATGAAGGATAGACTAAAGAGTCAGCTTGGATCTGACTGCACAATCCAAGCAATTCATACTATGGATACAGACTTCTGTTTTCACTGTAGTATCTGTACTGCTCTCAGCCACTTTCTATTAATTCTTCAGGTGGCAAAGCACATCCACAGCAAAAAATTAAGTCCTAGGAGAGTGAATTTCTGCTAGAAATTTATATTTGAAGGGGTAATTAGGCCCTATAATAATACCAAAAGCTAATTATATAATGAAAGTGATTTTTCATCTCTATTTTAAGCAGATGTCTGCTATCCATTAGGTGTAAATCCATGTAATTTTCTTTAGGACTACCTGGATGCAAGCCTATCCTTACTAAGAAAGAATTGCTCAACAGTGTGAGAAAAGAATGCAATAGTAACGCCCTAAACAGATAGGGGCAGGCCTAATAAAAGATTAACTCTGGTCTCTGGAGGTGTAGACAGGCTCAGGAGCAGTCCTTACCAGGATGCTGTCCTTTTCATTCCACAATAGCACAATACCGATCTTGCTGCCGACTTTCATGTAAATGCTGCTCTTCTCTATGGTAATACCAGATTGACTATATGGCAGTTGAACTCTGGGAAAAGCAGAAAGAATGCCAGTTAACTGCTGATCCAGATGTTTGATAGAAAGAAAGGAAAGTCTTGTGGGATCTGGCATAGTAATATGTGAAATAGTGTATTTTAGGGAAAGAAAAGCAATTAAAAAGTAAGTTGGTCCTGCATGATCAAATATGGATCTAAATTTGGATCCTACTTCTCAGAATATTTCACCCAAATTTTATTTTTGATGTGATCCTTAAGGGAAGAATTGATTTTCTGTGATGGGAATTAGTAGCATTTTATTCATTATTTATACTGATGAAATTGCCAGATTTATTGAAGAACATGTAATTGTTTCCCCCCAATTGCACCAAAGTATTTGGCAAGTTTGGAAACAAAACCAGTCTGTGGTTACCAAAGAAGTGTTATGAATAAATTTACCTGTTGCCGTCGATCATGACAGCACCCTTTGTTAGTTCAGCAACCACACCTTCGAGTTTCATGGTGATACGGTTGATTGTTGGAGCATTTCCCACCATTTCACGCCTAATCTGGATGTTGAAGTCCTCATAGGGAGCGTTGCAATGCGAGGCAAAAACGTAATTACAGAGCCCAGGGAAGGTGAATATGTCTCCATCAAAGGTCTTGAAGTGGAAGTTGCCCCATGTGCTGCACACACGGCCATTGTGAGCTGGATTAGAAGCTGCGAATTAAAACGAGCTGTTGAAGAATGACTTAGAATCCCCAGCCTTATCAAGGGGTAAATCAATTTGTCCAAAGGTTCATTTTTTCATTGAACATTTTTTGCCTGCCTATCTCCATTTGTTATTTTCTATCTATGCATTATAAAACTGTGTATTCATTCATCACTCATATCTATTACTCATATACCCCTATAAATAGTTATAGTTTTGTTCAGCTAGAGTTTAATTAGTTATCCTCATTTCAGCTAAGACAACAGTTTAATACATATTTATTAATCACACTGTTTCTCGTAATTATCCATGACCTTCTTTACCAGTGCCTTTCCCCATTTGTATTAGTATCTTCTGTCTATATCCCCTAAAACTGAACACTTACTGAATACATTTAATTTCCTTTACTTACGTGTTATTGCTAGATTTGTCAGCAGTGGTGGAATGATGTTCAAGTTAGCCGAAATTCTGAAAGAAGCTAGAAAAAAAAAAAGAAACCAAAAACTAGTATAATAATACAAAAATTTGCACCTAGGATAGACCTAGGAAGGACTAGAGACTTAATATGCCAGATCAAAGGAAACAATGTTAATCCTGTTTTATTTTATGCAGGTTAAAAGTGCATACTAAAATTCAAACTCGGGATAGTAAAGTCATAAGAAATTGCTTTCAGCTGTGGTGATCTCCTTGTTTACATTTTAATTTTGACCCTTTTATGAGACCGTGTTACATTACGATACTGGAATGATTCAGAGACACTGAGCAATACAAAGGGCTAAGATGTTCTACATTAGCCTCTTACTGGTACAAAAGCGCAGTTGCCTTCTCATTACACCTCCTCTTTCTAAGGGGGGAATAAACCCCTTAACTATCATCTTTGCTCTCCGTTTTACATTTTCTGTTAAGGGGCTGAAAACCCTTAAAAATGACAACAAATTGGTTTTACAGGACAGATACAAATCATTACATGGTAAAAACCTGTGAGGATGGATTGCCATCTTGATTTCCCAACATCAGCCACTGATTTCACAGCAGGGCAAAGTGGCCTCACTTCCTTTTTTAAAAGGAACCAAAGATCACTTTGATTTTATATATACATATATAACTATGATTATACAAATATAACCATACTCTGTGTGTGTGTGCTTAGTAGCTATTACTATTCTTAGAGAGAGAGAGAGGCTTGTTAATATACATTTCTTTTTATTTGACACTACTGGCAATATACTAAGGAGGAGTTTTTTTAGGCATTTCTCTTATTCAATATAGATGTAGCAAATAAATACAAATATACAGTATAAACAAATGTACCATTTTGTTTCTGTAGAAGACCCCCAGAGAACTGGCTTCCTATTTGGATTCCAATCTGACCACCTGTGAAAAAATTGTAAAAAGCATATTAAGAGTAATGTCCTGTATATGAACTTTTAATGCTAAGCATTTAGATAGGATCAAAGGACTCAGATACATCTCTGTAAAACAAAAGGAAGGGTTCTTTGTCACATCTGAGGAAATAAAAGAGACTCTCTAAAAAATCTAGAATGTAATTATAGAAAGAGGTGTTCTATTACAAATGCACTAAATTTGCAATCCAAATAACATATTGAGTATATCCGCTTTCTTTGATCCTCTCAAAACTGACTGCAAGAGATTCTAATGACTGGATAACAGCCCTTGTTTCACTGCTGCACTAAAATCTCACTAGTACGTGAAACAATACAGGAAGAATTCACAAAATGCAGATGAGCAATTTATCAAAATTGTTGTGTAGTAGCTAGGTTATAATAAGAAAAGGCAATGAAATGGTTAAAAGAATCAAGGGACTTCAAGGTTGACCCAATAATGGCTGCAGATATTTCTATGACTGTTTCTTTAGTGTCTAAGCACAGGGCCTTTTCTCTGGGAGCAGGTCTGAAGCGGCAGTCAGGGCTCTAGGTTTGCTTTACAGCAAGAAGGTACCTCTGAGGGACAATACAAGGGTCACAGCCCGAGCAGTAACCCAGCAGTAACCAGAAGAACCTGGTTTCCTGTTCTACCCCTCTACTCACTCAGAGATGGTTCACTCTCACATCTTCTCTGCAGAAAACTTTAAGCATCATACTGGTCTATTTGACCAAGGGTTCTTGCTACAACACCTGAAGCAAAGACTTTTGAGAGCTGAAAAACACTGACCTGAACGCTTTGATTCCTAGAAAAAGACTGACCCTGACCTCCTGGGCTGATGTTCTAAGGCCTTGGATTTTATAAGTAAATACCTCAGGCATTTCCTGTAAAAGCTGAAGGGCTACAACTTTATTTTGTGAAGGACTGAATTCAGTCAGGATGTGATAACTGTCCTTGGAACATATTGACTAATATGTACCTATAAGCTGCCAAGTCTAAATCCTCACAGGATGTAAATTATGAAATGACTAATACCTGAATCCTTATCTGGATTATGAGAATGAACACTCTCGGTGTCTAGAGAATTTCTCAGTCAAAACAGAGCCACCTATGAAGATTGCCCTAAATTAAGTCCCCTTTTTCCATGTTGAATAGGTTAGAAGAGTTCACTGAGTCAGAATTGGATCCATAAGACCCATCTTACTGAGCTGCAAGCCACTGCAATTGGTGGAAGAGGGGGAAATTCTGAAGTCAGGGGTGTGCCATAAGCCCCAGTCCCCTTTGGTGCTTACATTCCTTGCTGAGCATTTCCTACACTGTATAACCTCACTCTATGTGCCTCCATGAAAGCTGAACAACTATCTTTGCCTTTAAAGTAACTGGATCAAGAGCACCTTTTTTTAAAAATATTTTTTTTTTTAGTATAACTTCTTGCTGTGTCCACCATGTAAGCAGATTTAGTACTGATCCCAGAGCTGAAGAATGCCTGTCTGAAGGAATTCATGCCCCCACTCCCAAAGAGGACCCCAAGAGACTACTGACTTTGGAGGAGAGGGTTCTGGGCAGCCCCACCATAGCTAGAAGCTGCTGCAGTGTCTGGATTTTTTTCAGCTCTAAGTTTTCAATTCTTTTCCCATTTAGCTTTATGCTTGACCACTAGTGACGTACAAAGAAGTAACCATTTTTCATTTCCTGCTCATCATTGAGTATCATAGATAATAACATCAACTAAATGCATTAATATAATTATAATTTATACTGATCTGGTGAAAAAATTGATACTGATCAGGTGAGAGAAATACCTCTTTAAGTCTACATAATAGGCTGAAGTTTAAATTAACACTACACATCCATAGGAATCTCAGCAGGCATAGAATCATAGAAGGTTTCTTTACTCTAGTGTGGGAACCTTTGTAACAGAGAAAAATAGCCTATACATGTATTTTGGTCTGTTAATTTTTCTCAAGGAAATAGCAGGAGCTTTTGTTTACTTAGTAAATACATCATTCCCAAGGAAATTCTACCTGCATTGGTTTGTTTAGCAATTACACAATGTCACGTTGTTTACTATTATAAAAATAAGTGTCTCTCATTTGTAAGAATAGTCAAGATAATTTACTATTTGATAATTTGGAAACTAACCTAATTATTAAGAATATGTGGATGCATCCTGCTAAGTCTATATCCAGCTGCTAATTATTGTTGTCGTCAGTTTATAAAAGTTAATATCTGACACAAGTTATAAAGGCAGGCACAGAATGTTTGTGGAGATGGCGTGGGATAGGACCAGTATTCTTTAGTCAGGACATTGGAAAATATTTTCCACAGGGTGTGATTCAAATAAAGAGGTGTTTGCTGGGCATTGTCTAATCACCACTCATTTTTCAAAGCAGTGTAGCAGATTAGCACTGCAGAGGAGAAATAACTTTCTTGTTCAATGAATGGCTGAAAATACTTCTGACTGATATTGCGTAACTCTAAACCTAAGTTTATATCCTACATGACTGTTGTATTTTCAAGTACAATAGAAATTAACTGCTCAGTATTTTACTGTTTATATCACAAACTATAAAGCAGCCTAAAATTATATTTGCACTTCTCAATGTTTTGAAAATGATATGCAAGATAAATTTACATAGGCAATCTGCAGATTTAAAATGTTAGCTGACAGGGCAGAAATGACTGTAAATGAATGGGACTGACTTATCAAGCTTGTACTCCTGTAGGTAGTTCCAATTTGATTGGTTCCATGAACTTAACAGGATTACTCATATGAATAAAAACTGCCAAGACGAACCCTGACAGATAAAATATTGACAGGTGAAAAAGACCCATACAAAATAATGGATTGTACGTGTCAAATAAATCTCCCTGTCCTGTCCATACTCAATATCTGTAATTTATATAAGTATTTTGCATAGGGTATTATAAATGAAGAATTAGTTACTGAAAATCCTTGCCATATTAATATTCCCTCTTGGTCTCTTTTGCAAGAGAAGTTGCAAGAAATCTTGAGGAATCTGTTATTAGCCCCTGGTGGGTAAAAAATACTGGAAAAGATTGACCAGTGGTCTGGTCGAGCAACTGGAAAATGTAGTGGTTTAGATTTCATAACAATTTCTAATTCAAAATGCAACAGGAATAAAATGCTTTTGTAAGGCATAAGCCATACTGAAAAATTGGCATTTTAAAACAGGAATAATAGTTCTTTTGGATTTGATCTTCAAGACTACATACCAAATGTAGTTACATACAGAAGTTTGAGGCAATATTCAATTAAATCAGTCTGGTTAATAGACAGACATTAAATATTCAATGAAAAATATATAAAGAAATCTTGTTTAAATGCAACCACCTCTTAAGTAAAGCAATTAGTATAATTGTTTAAAATACATTACTAGATCTAAAGAGACTATTTTTTCTTTTCTCAATAAAAAAGACAACTTCTTACCTATCTGATGGATACAGCAAACTGCTAACAGGAAAGCCCATTCTGGTAACAATATCCCCCTGCCAAACCCCATCTTGAGTGGAGTTTGGCACAAGGATGTTGGGTCTAAAGTTGATCAGGACCGTAGTCCACCTGTGCTTTGTCACTCTTATATAGTAGGTGACTTTGGCTTCAGTCCCAGATTGATTCAGAGAATGTAGAAAGGTGGGGTTTGGGGGATTTTAGCAAATGAACAGGTAAACAGAGGATGCTCTTCCTTCCTCAGAAACTGGCCAATGGTATTTGCATTTTGGGAGGAGTAAATACTTTTACGTACGTATATTTTGCTAAGGTTCAATCTAATGAAGAAACATAACATGATTACAAATAAAACACAACTCCTCCTCCACAAATAACAGGTCCTGGAACAAATTTAATTTGGTGTTGCTTTACAGTTATGCAGATAGCAAGCAAGTTACTGTTCTACATTTTTCAGTACTGTAATTGATGCCAGGCAGCATCTTGGCAAAAAACCCCACCGATTTCTGAAGTCTGAGGAGGTGTGGAGTATTTCATATGTGGGGACTCAGCATTAAGAAGTCATTCTATGCTTATTGGGGTAGCTAATCTTTTTATAAAAAACCCAGAATAATAACCTTGAAGGGTCCTGCAGTGTCACATGGTCACTCTGAGTGCACGCCATGGAAACCCCTCTGTGTGGCACTGACAGGCATTAGGTACCCATCTGAGAATCAATTTAGGTGAAGCTGGCTCAATCTATCCTGCGTTTGTTAGAGATGGGCTTAAACTTTGAAATCTGCTTTTCAATTCTCCATGTAACCTGATTTTGCCTTCTCACAGAAAATATCAGGAGTAATTTCAGCCAGCCAGCGAGTCTCATACCAGCTTTGTAGGACTAAAAAGATTGATTACAGCCTGTGATCATGATCACATTGTTTCAGTATCATTCCTGTTTATTTCCATTCACATCCATAGAGTTATGAGAACTGCAAATTAGAGAAAGTGGCAATGAATCAAGCTACAAGGCTTGTCAGTAAAGGTTTAACAGACCTTTCTTTTCCTGAACGCTGACTTTTTGCAGTTTTACTGGGTAATAATTTCAAAAGCTGGAATGAATGCATACTACAATAAATACAGACAGTATTGCTACTTCATGGCACTTTATCCTTTTTACCTTGACATTGGAGATAGGTATGATGAGGTTCTCTGGGCAGATTTCTGTCTCTTTCCTGAGTCAATAGACCTTACTTTAATATAGTAGAAGATGGACAAAAATATTGAAAGTTAATGAAACCATTCTCTTAAAACTGCTAGATTTGGCAAAAAAGAGTGCACAGTCCAGCTCCTGGTATGCACATAAAATTTTCCTTCAGTTCAACTTCCACTTTAGCCTCGTCACAATTTTCCAGTGTGCAGGTAGCTGATGGATTAAAAAATCTTTATCTTAAGAAATGGGATGAAGACTGCTGCTCAGCGGGAAATTTAGCAAGAGGTACCTGGAAGATATAACTGGGGTGGGGGAGCCCAAAGAGTAAGGAGCAAAAAAAACCCAAACCACCTAGGATGTGTGGAGAGGCAGAAAGGACTTTCTGTGGGTAAAATGGGACAGTTTTACCTTCTACCTTACCATCTGGTAAGAATCAGTTCAGCAGTCTCTGCTGATGTTTATCATTTCTGCTGAAGCAAGAGACAAAGACAAAGTCAGGAAGGTGTTCCAATTGTAAAATGTGGTCACAGCCAGGTGCCTAATCCCTTGGGTTCTGACCAAAATCCTACCCTGCAATTACACATTTTAAAATATTTCCTTAAAAGAATAGGAGAGTATAATGCAATATTCCATTCAGGTGTTACTGAACTGAATGGTGTCATTTTCTTTCAATTTTTTTTCAGTTCAGCCCCTATTTCCACTTTTGTTTACCTCTAAATATATTAGATCCTCACTCATTATAAAATAAATTTAAAATAGTTTATTTATGAAGTGTTATCTGGATTTGATTTCTGGACTGAAATCAAATGGCAATTTGATTGCCAAATGGCGATGGCAATGTTGGGATACTTCAGTCAACATTTTGGCCTGCTACAGCATGAAACAGCTCTGTCAAAATGTCCAGGATGTTTAATGAAGTTACATCTTCCTAATCAGTAGCAAGCTATTTACACACTCTAGATCTGTATCTTTATGCTTCAGCAAACCAGGAGAAAAGAAAATACCACATTTCCTGCCCACAGAACATTGTTTTATTCTGTGCCAGTACTCATAATGAATATAAATTCATCTGTACACAGAGAAAGCATATGATTTCTTGTTTACGTGACCAGTTAGCTGTATTAAACAAATATACTCTAGTCTCACTTATACAATTAAACAAGCCACCCAACAAACTAGGCTTTCAGCAACTAATGTGCATATAACTTTAGCAACAGGCTGCTTGTGATGGTTAGAAGAAGCAGAGCTTACCTCCTTTCTCTGTTACACCCACCTCTGCATGAAGGGCGTAACAGAACGTCAGAATCTTCTTGTCTTGCTTTGAAACATTCGGAGAGAGTTTCTTGTATTTCATTGTGTGTATTAGAGCAAGGGAATACAGACAATGGGACGAGCTTTCTGAGGGGACAATCAGTGCTTTTCGTACTCATCTGGTAAAGGTGAGGAGGGTGTCTACGCCTAGGGTGACTAGGTGTGTCGCTGGGGTCAAGGCTGCTTTTTCCTTTGTCCTGTCTCTTTTACTGGAGTTGTTGCTAAGCAGAATGCTAATATCAAACACTTCCTTTTTCTTCTAAAACTTTCATTTTCACTCATTGTAACTCTTTGTGACTAAAGCAACACATGCCAGACTTGAACATGTTATTCCACTAAATATTTACCAGTGCACAGTAGTTGTTGAGAAGGCTGTCCCAGTTGTATTCGAATGTGTTCTTTAAAAAATGTTGTCTAGATATTTTTCTCAAACCTTTATGTGTTCTGGCATTGCTATGATTGCTAGTGCTCAGACTGAGATTTTTGATTGCCAGGAATGGTCAAAGGATGTTCCAGTATTCAGCTTATCCAACTGTACAGCCTCTCTGTTGCTCCCACTCCACCACCAGGAGTGGGTGAAATTGTTAATAACATAACAGGTGCAGAAGAAATTCAGGTCACTCTGTTAAGTGGGTTATGAAATTTTGAAAGCTATCATTTTTTTTTGTTTTTTACTGATTGCTGAGGGAATCATATCTGTAGATGAAAGTATCACAAAAATTGAAGGGTTTAAGTAAACATGTTCATTGGTCATATGGATGGGTGCTTCAAGCGGTTAATGTAGATTAAATAAAAGTAGTTCAAGGACTTTTGAGTTTCCCAGATATGACAGGGAAAAGAGCTTACCTACATAAGTAGGGAGGAGTAAGCTCTCATCTTCAGTGGTATGAGGCGAAGGAAACCCCAGAAGCAAGTTTTCAAGTATTTTAGTAACTGAAACTTAGCAGCTGTTTTTATTGTTAATGTACGCTAGGAATACACTAAGGGACCACAGTTTTTAGTGCCTGGCCCTAAAACAAAGCACTTTTGTTTCCAAGAGGGAAAGTTCAGGGAAGTGTTGAAAGCATTATTGATTCTTTCCTGCATTTTTGTCTGTTTTTCTCAGGTTTAATGTGTGTGAAACCCAAATGCTTATCTTGACATCTCAGCATCAACAAACATGGAAATTAATTCAGGATAGATCTGTAGAGTTGACAGACACCAGTTACTGGAAAGTTATTGGAAGTCATTGGAAGTTCATTGCAACAGCCAAGAATATGGCTGACAAATATTCTTCTCTTATTTTGATCTTGTATCAATGGATTGATCAATGGATTGATCACTGGAAGTACCTCTTGTAACAGTAAAACAAGTAATTTTGAGAATGGATAATATTTCCAGTTTTACCTTTTCATCTTGTTTTCTTGCATAGACATAGGGACAAAACTTGAGACAAAGAATATCATTTATACTATAAAAACTATAATTACAACCTGAAAGTAGATCACATAATATGAAGGTGACAAAGGCAAGAATTCAGAATTTAGGTAGTGGTAGTATCAAGGCTCTTAATGAAAGCCAAATTAATTGGCCTTCCATGTTGAAATTACAACTCCAATAAGCATTAAGGACTTCTACGTCCTCATGAGTGCGGTAAACCAGAGATAGTCGGGACCCGGGTTTTGTGCCCGGGTTGGGTTTGTGCCCAGGCATTGTGCCTCAGATCTGTGAAGTCATGGCTTGCCATGTCAACTGGCAAAATGAAATAATTGGATTGGTCAGAGAAGAGACTATTGTGGTGTGGAAAGTAACGTAAAGAAATGACAGCCTGCAATTAACGTAAACGAAGTTGGTATTAACTTAAGGCAGAGGATCCGGCACACCCTTTCCACCTAGCTCTGTACAGGTTTAGTTGCTCTCCTCAGCTTGTCCGGCTCAAGCTTTTTTCACCTGTCTCAACCATTTTTTTCTTCCGTCAGTCTACAGGTTACTCACCAGGGTTTTACTTTCCAGCCCTACCCAAGGATTCACACTCACTCTACACCCTTTCTTTCAATGGCCGGTTAACTTCCCCACAATAAATATGTGCACTGCCACTGTGGAAGAAAATGGTGGATGCTCTCTGACCATGGGCTCCTTTCCCTGATTCTTAGAATAGATGATGCAGTCTGGTTTTGTTTAGTATAACATGTCACACCACTTGAGAAATCTCATAGAGGTTTCTCCATGAAAAACAAGGCTGAAAATCATGTGGAGAGAGTGTTAAACTCTAACAGTGAATGGCATCTTGAACGGTTGACAGGCTCTTGCTCTGCTTACCTTAACTAAGGCAATGAAAGATGCAACAAAAGTAAATGAAACTCATGTCTAATACCTTGGCAACAATGGCTTCTGCACATCTGAAATTGAATTAATGAAATGTGGTCATTCATAGTTTTCAAATGTAACAGCTCTTAAGCATACAGTTTGCTTGACTTCTAAATGGTCAGTGTATTACTAAGGTGAGTTTAACAACTCCTTTCTCATTGTGATTCTTGCTCATAGACTTTTACTATATGAGAATTCAGCTATACTGGCTGAATAATTTTTTAATCTAATTGCCATTCTTTAAAAATATCAGGAAAAGCTTTAATTAATTTTCATAGAATCATAGGTTTGGGTTAGAAAGAATTTTAAAGATCATCTAGTTCCAACCCCCCTGCCATGGGGCACTTCCGATAGACCAGGTTGCTCAAAGCCCCATGTAACCTGGTCTTGAACACTTCCAGGGATGGGGCATCCACAGATTCTCTGGGCAACCTGTCTGTTCCAGTGTTTCACCACCTCTGCAATAAAGAATTTCTTCCTTATATCTAATCTAAATCTGTGATCTTTCAGTTTGAAGCCATTGCCCATTGTCCTATCATTTTGCACCCTATCACAAAATTCCTCTCCAGCTTTCTTGTAGGCCCATTTTAGGGACTGAAAGGCTTCTCTAAGGTCTCTCTGGAGCCTTCTCTTCTCCAGGCTGAACAACCCCAGCTCTCTCAGCCTTTCCTCATAGGAGAGGGGCTCCAGCCCTCTGGTCATCTTTGTGGCCCTCCTCTGGACCTGTTCCAACAGGTTCATGTTCTTATGCTGGAAGCCCCAGAACTGGATGTGGTTCTCCAAATGAATCCCCTCCCTCAACCGGCTGCCCACACTGCTTTTGATGCAGCCCAGGATGCCGTTGGCTTTCTGGGCTGCAAGGGTACACAGTTGAATCATGTCAAGCTTCTCATTCATCAACACCCCTAGATCCTTCTCCTCAGGGCTACTCAGGATCCATTCTCTGCCCAGCCTGTGTTTGTGCTTGGAGTCGCCCTGATTCAAGGGCAGGACCTTACACTTGGCCTTGTTGAACTTCATGAAGTTCTTACAAGCCCACCTCTCAAGACTCTCAAGGTCCATTTGGATGGCCAGTCCCATACCTCCAGCATGTTGACTGCACTGCACAGCTTGGTGTCATCAGCAAACTTGCTAAAGGGATATGTGATTCCACTGTCCATATCACCAACACAGATGTTCAACAGTGTCGGTCCCAATACTGAGCCCCAAGGAACACCACTCGTCACTGGTCTCCTCTAGGACTTTGAGCTGTTGACCACAACACTCTGAGTGTGATCATCCATCCAATTGCTTATCCACTGAGTGGTCCATCCATCAAATCCATGTCTCAAATTTAGAGACAAGGATGTTGTGTAGGACAGTGTCAAATGCTTTGCACAAGTCCAAGTAGATGACACCAGTCGCTCTTCCCTCTTCAACGAACACTGTAACCCCATCAGAGGAAGCCATCAGATTTTTAAGGCATGATTTGCCCTTAGTGAAGCCATCTTGATGTCTCCAATCACCTCCTTGTTTTCCAAGTGCCTTAGCATAGTTTCCAGGAGGATCTGCTCCATGATCTTGCCAGACACTGAGGTAAGACTGACCGACCTGTAGTTTCCTGGGTCTTACTTATTTCCTTTTTTAAAAGTGGGCATTATATTTCCTCTTTTCCAGTCAGTGTAAACTTTGCCAGACTACCACAACTTCTCAAATATGATGGATAGTGGCTCAGCCACTTCCTCAGGACCTGTGGATGTATCTCATCAGGTCACATGGACCTTCAGGTTCCTTAGATGGTCTTGAACCTGATCTTCTACAGTGGGTGGATCTTCATTCTGCTGCCTTTGACTTCCGCAGCTTGGGCGGTGTGACTGGAGCACTTGTCATTGAAGACTGAGGCAAAAAATCATTGAGTGCCTCAGCCTTCTTCATATCCCAGGTAACGAGGTCTTCTGTTTTCTTCCAGAGAAGGCCCACATTTTCATTAGTGTACTTTTTATCACCAACGCACCCACAGAAAGTTTTCATGTTGCTGTTGAAATCCCTGGCCAGGTGTAATTCTGTCAGGACTTCAGCTTTCCTAACCTGGTTCCTGATTTCTCTGATAATCTCTCTGTATTCCTCCCAGGCTACCTGTCCTTGCTTCAGCCCTCTGTAGACTTCCTTTTTGTGTTTGGGTTTGCACAGGAGCTCCTTGTTAATCCATGCAGGCCTCCTGGTGTTTTTGCCTGACTTCCTCTTTGTTGGGATACATCAGCCCTGAGCTTGAATTAGGAAATCCTTGGACATCAACTAGCTTCAGTGGGTCCCTCTTTCCTATAGGGCTTTATCCCATGGTACTCCACCAAGCAGATTCCTGAAGTCCAGAGTAGGAAGCTTGCTGTGCACCCTCCTCGCTGCCCTAAGGATCTCAAGCTCCACCATTCCATAGTCACTGTAGCCAAGGTTTCTAGAAAAGCTGCCATGCCTTGTCTTACCTCAGTATTTTTGGGTGCTATTTTAAGTTGGGAATAGTTGTGTATATATGTGGTGAATCATTTTTACTGTGTTTCTGGTACTTAGGTTCATTGTTGTGTTGGGCTTTTGTGGCAAGATTTTTGCAGCAGGGGACTACAGGGGTGACTTCTGTGAGAAGCTGCCAGAAGATTCCCCCATGTCCGATAGGGCCAATGCCAGCCAGCCCCAGGACGGACCCGCTGCTGACCAAGGCTGAGCCCATCAGTGACAGTGATAGCGACTCTGGGATAATGTATTTAAGAAGTGGAAATAAGTTACTCCACAGAACCAATTGCAGACAGAGGAGTGAGAATATGTGAAAAAATTCTGCAGGCACCCAGGTCAGTGCAGAAGGAGGGGCAGGAGGTGCTCCAGATGCTGGAACTGAGATTCCCCTGCAGCCAGTGGTGCCAACCATGGTGAGGCAGCTGTGCCTCTGCAGCCCATGGAGATCCATGGAGGAGCAGAGATCCACCTGCAGCCCATGGAGGACCCCACGCCAAAGCAGGTGGATGCCCAAAAAAGGCTGTGACCCTGTGGGAAACCTGCACTGTAGCAGGCTCCTGGCAGGACCCACAGAACCATGCAGAGAGGGACCCACACTGGGGGAGAGATGGGCACCTGGTGTGCAGCCACGGTCAATCCAGCACAATAGTGCACTTAAGTCATCTGAAAGCATAACTTTTCCATTGTATAAGTTGTCTGAAAGCTGGTAAAAATTTCAACTTAAGTATTTGCTTGGTTCTCACAGTGTTAGGATGATGTTTATAATGCTCATTTGGTTTGTCTGCCTGGATTTCAGTTTTGTTTTCCTCTTCTGCCTGAGTACACCTTTCTGGACTAATATCACCACCAATGCTTTTTATCTGTTTGACATTACTGTGGGTTTGCCTCACTTTATTTCATAAACTGCTTATTCTGTGGGATACTAATAACATACACAAGCTAAATCTGGCCTTTTAAATCCTTGTTGGGAGATTTAGCTACAGTTCATTTTTTTTCCTTTTGTTTTCTTCACTGCAAGCTTGGCATAATGATTTCTTCTGTCCCAGTAATTGACTGTAGCCCATCATTTTAATGACTTTTTATTTTCCCCAAATCACTCTTGAGCTTTTATTTGCATTTCTTTGCCTACTTCAGAATCTGCTGTTGAACACATTTTGGTGTATTTTAACTTGTGAGGCTTTCTCAGTGACACTTGATGAGTCACTCCTGCACACATTCCTTGAAAAACTGTTCAGATTTGAGTGTGCTCATTAGTACTGCACATATCCTCAAAGCTTGACAGTCTGAGATAATGCCCATGTTGGCAGGTAACTTATAGTTCAGTACGAAGACTACAGGGGAGGTTCAGTCTCTAATTCTTGTCTGCAGTGCTGACTGTGTTTAGAGGCTCAGTAGAACTTCTGCCTAAGGAGCCAAGCTTGTAATTCTGTATCTCCTTGTCTGCCCTGTACCTCAGATTAAGGGAAGTTACCTGCTGTCCACCCTGGGCAGAAAAACAACAATTGAACAACTCAGTTTCCAGTTCATGGCTCTTCTGCACCCCCTTTCCCTCTCTGTTATCAATACAGAGTATGAGACACAAGCTGAGAACTCCTAACACAAATTAACTCGTGGAGCAGCCCAATTTGCAAATAAAAGCCCAACATAGATAATTTTATTGTGGGCTACCCAGTATGAAGCAGAGTCCATCTGTTTGGGATATATAACATAAACTGTCAGCGCAAAGGACCACAGTGGTTCCTCTGCTGCTCTTCTCTGTGACATTCTGTTCTACCCCACTTGATAAAATGGGGCTCCCAAGAATTTAAAACCCATCTAAAGCAGAGTTGTTGCTCTCTCCTTTCCCCTGCACTGGTTACACAAGTTCCATTGCCTCCCTTGCCCCAGCCTTGGCACTCTTATAACCCCACAGTGAGCCACATCAGTGAATGTCCTGGCTCCACAATTTAATTGCTCTTTTGTGCAAGATTATCTATCATGAGTTTAATTATTTTCCATAGTTTTGACATATGGGATTTATGATTTATGGTTTCTCCAAATTCTTGGGTACATGAACTGAAAACATACTTTTCACAGATGACATATTTCTGGCTTGAAGTTTTTTTGGAGGGAACTTCTAGGTCTTCATACAAGCCCTTCTTGTCTTCCTGTAACACATCTAAATGCTGCAGGACCACCTTTTACCCTTCCTACTAATTCTGTTTCCACCTCTGTTTTCCTTACTAATTCTTATTTCAGTTTCAGAGCTCCTCTTTAGTTGTTAAAAATCGCCATGAGATTGATTCCCTGTTGCTGAACGGGCAGAAGCACATTTAACAGTGTTCTAGTTTAATTCCTTTTATATATAGTCATCTTTCTTCAAATGCTTTCTAAAAGTAGGATTTTCTGAATTTCTAGGCATTGTCATGTACGTAAGACATCACAAGAGCTGCCACTTCCATGAGGGAGAGGGATTGGGAGCCTTGTGGCTGTGACTATATTGCTCTGTTACAATGCTCTCCTTATGCTATCTGTCAAAACACCGGTAACTACCAGACACTGAGAACAGAGCCCAGCCTGGTGCTGAGTACACCACCTCCTATTTGAGTGTGTTCTGCAGCCAGCAAACAGGATAACAGAGGCAAGGCAGGAACAGGGCTGGGCAAGAGTCCTGCTTTCCACAGATCACAGCATCACCCTTTATTTTAAGACCAAGCAATAATTATGGGACAGCGAACAACTGCCTGCCACTGCTGGGGTAAACAAAGCAGTTGAACTGATTTTCAAACCACTTGCAACTCATTTAAAATACTTAGTAAACAAAAGCTGGTTATTTCTGCCTATGTCTGAGTATGCATATGGATAGCATACAATTCAAAGTAAGAATCTTGGTGTTTCTTTGACTGCACTGATTGATTAATTTTAGTTGCAACAAAAGGAGCAATAGATCTGTATTGGTTGCTGTTATTATTTTACTGCTGACGTGAGTTGCAATTTTAAATATTGTTCTTTACAAGCCCAAAGAACATGCAAAGCAACTCGCACTGGGTGTAAATTAATTGCCCTTCTGCATATGGTATTTAGGGGCCAGTCAAAGCAGAGTGTTGATGGATCTCAGGCAGGCAGTTTATTGTAGCTCGGGTAACTACTCAAACCTGTTAACTATTCTTTCGAGCATCTAAATCATGAGTAAATCAAAGTAGCTTATTAAAAAGCATCGCACATCTAAGTGCTTGAAATTTCCTATCATAGCGAGAAAAGAAGGATACAAATGTTTTCACCACATTTTTCTTAGGGTATCCCATACCCATCCCACATACTACCCATAGCTACAATGGGATAGTGTAGCTCATTATCTATGTAGAGCATAATATTTAAATTCATATACTCAGTGCCTAGCACTAAAAGAAGTAATTTAAGCAACTTGTCAAGTTCTTCAGTCTCATCTCTTGACAGGGTAGGCAAAGCAGTTGAGCTGTTTCAAACAACTTGCAACTCATTCAAAGTACTTCGGAAACAAAACCTGGGCATTTCTATTTATGTCTGAGTATGGGCATGGATAGGACATGATTTACAGTAAGGATCTTGATGTATAATGCAAGAAATGTTAACAGAAGAAATATTAAAATAAATTTGCTGTAATGCAGAATCAAAGTGACGGTGTGATCATTAGCAGGAATGTGGTAGGGCTATTGTCTCTTACAGAAGTGGATATGGCAATCTGCTGACAGTCAGGAGTCCTTGGATTTGCTGTCAGCTTTATGATGTAGAATGCCAATGCGCAAAATTTTTCTGTGTGTCTGATTTCCCTATCTATCCCTGGCTAAATAATTTTATTATGAATGTGTCAAGGAGAAACTAACAAATTCTACATTTACATCCTATTCTGATAGGAAATCAATGCTGGTTGCTCCTAGAGCGAAAAACCCTAATTACTGAAAATGGTTAATTTTATTTGCAAGCCCTTTCCCCCATATTTTGGCATGCTGGGGGTGGGAATAGGCTCCTCTGCCTGCAGTGACTCTGTTACACCTTGCCAATAGGAGCAAATTAAAGTACTTTTCAGGTTGTCCTAATCTGAGAAAAGGAACTAGTGATCTCTTGTTTCATTCATGGAAGATAAGTGTTTCATGTCTTGTGTTTCTTTTAGGACTCTTTTACGTAATAAAACATATTATTGGATTAACATAAACACATCATGTGAAGGACAGGGTGGTCTCAACCATAGATCATGCTGTATACACACCTGGACAATCCACTGGGTTTTTCCATTTTGTGCTACTTATTTACTAACAAAATCCTGTACATATCCAGATCAAAGACAAGTAAGACTTTGGGTAAGAATTTCCAGTTTGACCAGTCATGAAAGAACTGAATGAGCTCATTCTGTACATAGGAAACATTAGCTGTACCCAAAAAGACATCTGGCTCTAGAATTATTTACTAGGATATTTGTGGATCAAAACCATATGAACGTTCTGAATGGAGCAAAACCTTTGGCATGTTATATTTTGCAACCAAGGAGAATTGAATAGAATGTCAAGAAACTCTCATGGTTGTTCTTTTGGGCGTACCTGCTAATTAGTCACTAATATTCTAGCTAATATTTGTTCATAAAGTGAAAGGAACATAAGTATATTTCTGCCTGTGATTTAGTCAGTTCTACACCAAAACTTATTTTAAAAGTAATTTTCCTCAGGCCGCTTTATATTCAACGGCCCTTGAACGTTGATGGGGGAAAGTTGTTCCTATGGGATTACAGGCAGGAAGATTATCTGAAATGTCTTAGAGAAGAATGCCTGGGGAAAGGAACTGTCTTTGGAGATTTTTTTCTATGGTCCAGAAATCCAGATAATGAAAGTCATGACAAAGTTCTATGCAAATTCATGTTTTTCTTAAATTACGCCAATTTGCTAAAACTTAAGCATTTGCACTTGTATTTTAGTGATTAACCTTCTAGCTCTCTTCTATCCTCTATTCTTCACAGCTGGCTAAGAATGTAATATATATAGAATATTATTCATCTGCCAATGATGAGACTTCTATGGAAGCTCATATATATTTTATTAATCCTTTAATAATGTATACTTTGATAATGAATGTATCCTTTCCCCTGCTGGCTTATTAAGTGGGCAAAGTGCTTTCTATCCCAAGGCAATGTATTATGCAATGTATAATCACAGCAGCTGAATGACTGCATATCCACTGCTATGAGTTATTATCTTGAACCATCAATTATACATTAGCTGAACATAGCTGACTCCAGTTTTGATTTGCTCCTGAATCTTTCTTATATCTTTACTTTATCACACTGCCAGATGAGATTGCACAACATTTTCCATGCAAAGACCCTCTTTCCAATTCCTATGACTTTGTTAAGATATTAATTTTTTTAATGCCTTAAGTTGACACTTTATAGACTTTTGATCTACTTGTGCTGAGTGTTTTATGAAAGAGGAGGTGGAAATACTTCATTGAGAATGTGGCAAGAATATAAATTGCTTGATATATAATTTAACAAATCAACATATTGCATCATCATGGAATTTGGTGGGATCTTGCTTCTGTTTAAAAATAATGCCTTGTCAACTACACTTGAAAAACAAAACACTCTCCATTAGAATTCATTAGTTGTTCATACGACTGCTGATGCCATTCTAGGGTGTTACATTTAGCTCAGAGAGATCCTGGTGTTTCTATTGTGTGGTAAAGCATTTAATGGATGCCAAATCAAACTCTTAACCTTTCTGTAATTCAGCAGAAAAGTAAACTAGGTACTGGGAAACAGAATCAAAACCTTCTGATAAACATGTTTGCTTTGCTAATAAGTTTGAAGGGTTTTTTTCCCCCGACACTAATGTAAGACAAGAACAGTAAGTTGATGTTGGTTTTAACCAGATGAGACCTTCTCCCACTCTGATCATTTAGTATAAGGATGACCACAAGTACATGAGAGAAAATGTCCATCCAACCCAAGACTCCGTCTGTGGCAGTGGCCAACACAGTATGTCCAGGAAAGAGCTGAGCAAGCACAAAGTGATAATTCTGATGAATACCCTTGAATGCTCCACAAATACATGGCTCAGGGGAGCTTGATGTGATTCCTTTGAGTCAGCTACCTCTATGGCTTTGTTGGTGGTGGTTTTGTTGTTGTTTTGTTAGTTGTTATAAAGGGCATATGGATCATGGTTGCAGCCAGTATGGAGAAGAAGCAAACAAAATGGAACTTAGAAGACCTTTAACTTCCTTTAAAAGCTCTTTAAGACTGACCAATTTCATGCACTTCATGATGTTCTGTTGCAGCTCAGCTATTGCTGGCACATGAGTTTTCTCTTTCTTTCAGCCTTTGCTGCTGCTGCTACCAGACTACGAGTGTGTCAGCTTCTTCTTACAGAAGCCAGGGGGAGATGGAAAGTGCAGCACTGACCGGGAGAGAGGGGAGAAGAAGAAAGTGGAACTTGGGGATCACACAGGGAGAACAGCTAGAATGAATGAGGAGACAGAATGCAGAAAGATGTCAGAGAGAAGGGGGTACATGTGGATGAGTGAGGAAGATGAGATTGTGTGTGGGGTAGCAAGTGAAAAAATGAATGAGATATGTCATTATTTGTACCTCCAGATCCTGGTGGCAAACTAAATCAAACACAATTAAAGATACTGGTTGGTCTTTGTCACTAGAAGAGTTAAACACTTGGTATAAAGAATTCCTTTCTGTGCTGTTCTGGGCAAGACATGAGAAGGACGTCATGCTTCTGAATTTTATTTGTCTTGGAGGTGGTGCACGGACATCCTTGTATCTCAGAGTCTCCTTTTGATGACATTGCTTGCTGGAGTTTAAGAAAAGTTTTTGTCACTAGTCAACTTTGATCCCTCCACTTGATGACTACTGTTCACACCATGAAAACTGTGACTACTGTCTGAAAACTAGCAGAGCAGGGGGCACACTACAGAATAACTAGCAAAATCCTGGTTTCAAGAGGGTGTCTGTTTCCTTTAAGCTTCATAAACAGCATAGGTAACCTTAGATGCTTATTACTGTTCTCCCTCTTCTCTCTTCCGTGTCTTTATGTTACCTTCTATCTCTAAGAATTCTCACGTTTCTTGTTTGTACAGCACAGCAGAGAGTAATTCTATGCTCTTCTTCTACAAGCACCACCATGGCTTAATAAATATCTGGATAAACAAAAATAGGACAATGCAGAGAGATGTAACCTAAATTAAACTCCAATCTAGCTTGGCAAAGCATGCATGTGCGTATTTCAAAGAATTGATTAGGACCACAGGATATTATTGTACCTAGCACAGGAAAATCCCAGTCCATGTGAGTGAAGTCTTAGCTGATAAGAGTAAAACTAATGCCAAAGCATGTACTTAGTTTGTTCTGAAAAGCCTATGTTCTTAAACTACCTTTGTGAGCAAATGTGTGGAATGGAATTGGGTTTTGAGTGGACTCTGACTTTACAGACGCAGTAATCCCAGTTGTTCCAACACTGCTATTCATGAGTTTAGAGTTTCTTAAATTCTCAAGAATGAGTTGACAGTTAAGAACCAGCACCCCATAGCCAAGAAATGGAAATGTTCTTAATGAAATACAATCAGAAAACCATAAAAAAATACAACAGACAAGGGAGGGGGGAAAAAAGAAAAAAAAAGAGGGGGAGTAGACAGGCTAGGATTGCTGTTTCCTTGATACTCATTCCTTCCTCTAAAGGAATATTACTCATGGTGCTGTATGATTTTTGCAGAAATACTACAGCTAAAACTCGCTGTCCTTGTTCTCTGTTTCTGTAGCCTTCACACGGCTTCCAAACACAGTCTTGATTATTACTATTGATGTTTTTGTCAGAGAGTACATTTTTGACGAGGATTTACTTTATCTTCCAACAATTATTTTACAAGCCTCTGATCTGTCAGCATGTGCAGTGTGTTGAGGTAGAGCCAAGACCATGCCTCAAAGGTGTTTTTAGGCACCAGGCTGAAGGTAATACATCTCATCCACAATGGCAGTCTCTGTCTGACTGTTTGCTCTGTATAGATTCAGTTTGTGTGACGCTGTTAAATATCTAAGCCTTTGTCAAAATGAATAGGAGATTTATTATCAGAGATAAAATGACAACTACTCTTAACCTTTGCAGAACTCAAGGGCAAAGCAGTTTTTCCGGTTAGAAGGAGGACTTTGTCCACTACCGGCAGCTAATGACATCACATGCATGGATGGAAATGGAGGACCCTGAAAAATCCTACCACGAAACCTCATTCAGTAAAACAAGCATCACAGCCTCAAAACACACCAATGTTAATACCAGAGGGACCAATCTTTTCTGCTGGGAACAATCCTTTGAGGGCCAGGCCCCTTGCAGTTTACAGGTAAAATGCTGGCTGCTTGCTTAGAACTTGACATGGTTGTTGCATATGTGTCTTATATGCAGTCTAGTGAAATGTAAATGTAACACTACAGTAAGTAAAAGAACACTGTTGCACCAGTAGAGGGAGTAGAAGTGAGTCCTACAAGTCCCTTGTACATTTAGCAACATATATATATACACATGTATGTCACAGTAGTTGTACAGTTTCTTTAGAGTGTGTATAGTAGAATGAAGTCCACGGAAAAAGCCAGATTTTGAACATATTTCTAAAATAATGCAGGATTTTTCTTCAAGTGTCAATAATGCTAATGTTTTCCTGAAGCTGACTGTAGGCCAAATTTTGTCCTGACTCTGCAAATCCAGTCTCCTGTTTTAAGCTGAATGGCCTAGGAGAGTAGGATTTGGCTGGATTACACCACTTCCCTAGGTAGATGTGCCTAAGAAATAATTCTCTAAGCTGACTAGAGGTCTTCTGTGCCAAAAAGCTCACTTAATTTCTCTAGCTATGCCAGCTGAGCCAATAAAACATTACCTCTTCCTATAAACCTTACATTATTTTTGGCTTTGATTTGAAGAGGAGGCTGGATAGACTTCAGAGCAGTAGTGGTACAAGCAAAACACTGTTTGCTACTGCATTTTATAGAAGCTTAGGATTGACAAGATAGACTAATAATCTTCTATGCAACTGTTGATCTGGAAATATATCCAATGCACAGCTATGAAACTTCCTATGTGATTCTGAAAGCAGCTCATTGCATTTCCTGGAGACTAATAACAAAGATTCTTCAGCAAAGTAAAAGCTTATGAATGTAATTTAAAACATAAACACGCGTAATTAAAAAAAATAGTATGTTTAAAATAGGTTTTTCAAAACTTTAACAAGTTGTACGTCAGTAACCAGAATTAAAGTCAGTAGCCTATATCATGTCACAGAAGAAAGGCAATATAATCATAAGTACAAATATGCATTAAGATACATGGTACAACAGATATTAAGAATGAAGCATAGAATAAATAACAAGACAGACATAGCCTCAAGGAATACAAGAAGGGATAGAATTGTTCGTTCAGTACGGTGCAAAACAGGCTGTCCTTGCAGACATTCTGTTGTTTCCTTGTAAGCGACATGTTTGATCTTGGCAGTCCTTACTTTTGCAGTCAGGATACCCGTGTTCATTGGTATGACACATCAGATTCTCAGCAGTGCCAGAACACAGTTTGGCACGCTTTATGAAGAGGAACACATACAGTTTTGAGCTTTTCCTATATTGTCCTGACTCAGCTCATTGTCTAAACTAAGAGAACCCTCAGGTTTGCCTGAAGACCCTGTGAACATATTTGCCTGAAGAGCAGAGATGTCTCTGCTGGGAGCACCAGGAGAGCATCTGCTAAGGCACAAGTGGCTGTAAAATGCAGTTGCCTATGCAACCAGGCAACCAGGGTCAAACAGCAAAACTTGCTGATAAAAACAAAGAGGTTGGGAAAAGGACGTACTTTCAAAAACCAGTTGGATACATTTTTCTCTTTTTTCTCATTTAAGCTTTTAAGAAGACAAACCAATACCAAATCCCAGTGACGTTAGAAACTTGACTTTATGGAGAATGGTGGAGCAGTTTGCTTTGTTCACCTGTGTATAAATACTATGTATATACCACCTGTATAAATACTGCGTGGAGCGTGCATTGCCACAGGGGATACGGGATGGAACAAGGGCATGGCCCTGTCTGCAGGGGCTGAGAGGGGCTGACCCTGGGGCTGCAGCAGGGCCAGGGCACCTCTCCTGGGGCCTCAGGGGTATTGGGGACCAGTCTGCCACCAGGGCTTTTCAACCTTTACATGTAACCTTGGGAATGAGTTAACAGGTTACCTCAGTGAGGTGGATTAACTTGTGCTCCACTAAGTTGTTTTGGGGTGGAACACCTGTGCTTTCATTTGTGATGTCTGTTTGCAATAAGGGATGGGCTTGTTCTGGCCCAAATTCCTGTCTGAAAAAAAAAAAAGGAAGGAACTATTAAAAGAAAGGGAAAAACAAGGTCCCAGTCCTTTCAGACACAATCTTGGTTGCTGTCCCAGAAGCAGAAATGCAGCAGGCTTGCCAAGTCTGTTCGGAAGAGGTTTCCCAAAGAGGCAGGAGTACCATGCTGCAGGTACACACCTTGCTGCCTTTCTCCTGAAGAAGTGGGGGTGGTGGTGAATCGCCATCCCTGGAGCAGCAGGTGCCCTGCATGTGTGGTACAGGGCACTCCCTGGATGGTGACAGGCCCCTCTCTGCACAGGGGTGCACTGAGAGAATTTGTGCTTGGCAGCCCCTTTCCCTGGGAGTCAGGGAACACCTTGCATTGGGGTGGACATTGTCCCTAGGGGCTTTACCAGGAGCAAGGCTTTTCCTGCCACTGGTGCCCACGTCCAGCGAGGCCCCTGCAGGGTTAATAGGCAGTACCAGAAGGCCACCTGGGGAAGGGGCTCCTCCCATGGTTGTATTTCTTAACACTTCTCAGGAGGACACTCCTGGACCTTGGTGAGTTTTGGGTTAGGTCCTTGGGAAGGACACAACCTCCTTCTTCCTGTGCTGCCAACTTTTTGTAGCATCTTCAACAGTTTGTGGGTGTTTTGCCATGGGGGTGTTTTGAGTGAGAAAACCTCAGAAGAGTGGTTGTTCTCTTTCTTCCCTCTCAAAAAGCTCTTAGAGCATGGATGAACTGGTTGTGGAACATTAAGATAAATTTCTTTCATCCTGTATAGTTTACTCTGAGTCCTTGTAAAAGGAGTTTTCAAAGAGCTGTGTGGGGCAGACTGTGGTTAGATTCTTTATTATTTAATGGCACTTGTGACTAAATTTTGTATGAGAAATGATTTGTAATGTATTACATTAATTATGTCTTTGATAGAAGCTTTTAAAAACCACAGTTGCCAGGACTGAAGCAATTTGCTACTGGAATATTATTTCTGAATCCTTAGGTTGGCCACAGCAACAGATGAGATTAATCTCAATTAGATTAAAGTGAATTGACAACTTAGAAAAAATAAATCTGACTTTAGAAAAATGGCCCCCTCTTTATCTTCACTATCATAAATCAAAGAATGATTGTGATACTCATGCTCTGCTTTGTGTTTGATTTTCAGTGTATGAAGGCCTGGTTACCTTATCACATGTGCTAGAAAAATCATGTACTAACACCAGCATGACCATACTAGAATGAGTGAGGTAGGATAAATTCTCTGTCTCTCTGTTACATTTTGCCTGTCTGTTTATTTCTAACCCTTGTATGTTCCTCAAGTGTACTTCCCCAACTGGGTAAGTGGGGTGTGCTTACTGAGGCGACAGGGACGTTCAGTGATTTTTTCACTTGGGTGGATGAGCTGTAAAAAAGAGTCTCTAAGCCATTTTTCTAGTTTCCTGAAAGTCTCAGAGATTAGTCACAGTGCATATTTGTGTTTTGCTGTGAAGTAAATTGAGATCCTGCCAGTACCACGTCCACTGTAGTTACATCAACGTAATGCTAACAAGTTTTTCCGTGTGTTTTGGAGTGCAGGCTTGCTTTGATGGCCTTGTGGCTTAGGATCACTGTTTCGTGTGAAATTTTGCTTCAGAAATGCAAAGTACTTCTTTGGTATCGAGGCAGAAGAGCTCATGAGCTTTGTGAAGTTTGAAAGAGAGTGAACTTGAACTGTTCTTTGTCCTGTCTCTGCAGTGTACTCTGAGCCTGGAGAGCTAAGAAGGGGCAGAGGAGAGTAGATCATATAATCCTTTAATCAGATGAAGCCTTGCTTGTGCCAAATAAGTGAATTTGAATCTATTTTATTGTGCAGTTGTGAATTATTTGAATCTATTTTATTGTGCAGTTGTGAATTATTTGAATCTATTTTATTGTGCAGTTGTGTCACAGGAGAATATAGCCCATACTGGTTACTATGAAGAAAATCAACTCTATCCCAGCCAAAATTAGCACAAGTGACAAATTTTATTTTTATTTTGTAAAAGCCCAGATAATATTGGAAATCTCAAAATTGTTTAGGTTGAAAATTTACTTATGATGGAATCTCAACTGGGATTGCAATACTGTTTACTGAAATACTGGTTGGTAAAATCCTGTATAGTATTACTGAGGGGTAAATAATACTGTTCCCATAGCTTCCCTGCTAAATGTAAAGGTTAGGTCAAGTGTACTGGGACAACTTCTTTATTATGAATGCTGTAAAACTACTCCTGGCCATGAGGTATGTGACTCACTACTGTTTTGCATTACCTTCAGTCAACCAAATTTAGTGAAATTACAATGCTCATTTCCTGTAAAATAACAGATACCTGAATAATGGACCTTAATTTCCATTAGAATGAGGCCATAAAACATAAAAGCATTGATAGTAGAGCAAATGATAAAACTACATCAGCTAGAATAATCTCATTCTCCAGAATACAGAGCAATCATCAATTAATGTGAAAAAGAAATTTAGTTCTGGTGTGGCAGGAGTCATTCCATGATGGTGTTTATTATACCTTTTCTGCAGATTTGCATATTATGGCTGTCTTGTAGTTGACAGCCATGTGCTTCAGAAGCTATGACATCGACAAATGAGAGAAAACTCAGTTTTGGCCCCAAAACCCTCTAGATTTCAGTTGAACTGGAACGAGAGTTTTTGACTGACTCCTCGCTGAGTGAGAGAAAAGCTGCAGAGTCCATACCTGATACTCTCCAAAGCAAAAGCCAGTTTCAAATTTGCCTTGGAAACATGTTCCTCTTATATATTTCTGGCTTTTTTTCTTTTTCTTTTTTTTTTTTAAGGTCAGTGAATCCCAGTAACAGCCAAGGGGATATCCTTCTAGCTAGACCAGTGCAAGTGCAGAAGCAATGATTTCGTTTCAGGACTGGCTACTCAGACTTATGTGTTTTCATTTTGTGAGACTGTGTGAGATATCCATAATTACTCTATTTAAGGGTTCCATTTTTGACTGCCTGCACAGTCTTTGTTTTCTTGAAACAGAGGGAGGAAAAGGTGGGATTTTATTTGTATGCATGGTTGTAACAGCAGGAGAGGAGTTAGAGGTAGACAGAATCAGTTTCTGTCTATTTAAAAAAGCCAAGACAATTATTTTAATAGTGCAGACATTTGTTGGTTAGTCATTATCAAATTGCAGTTATAAATAGGAGTTATAATGAAAAAAATTTTGAAACAGTAAGGAGCAAAGGAAAATTTGACAATCATGACCATTGCATCATCTGCAAATATGTACTTCCTGTGCATTTATAATGGTTTTATTATTACATTAATAAGGTTCGAATAGAACTAGTCTCTTTTTCTATTCTAAAACTCCATCTCAGTTTGGCATTTTGCAAGAGAGCTGCTCTTTTATGGCAATGGTTAGGAGAAAACCTATTGAAGAGGTAAAAACTTCCTTCTTTGAGTTGGGTTTTATTATTATAAAGTGAGGGTTCCATTCCTGTGTTCTCTGTTATCAGCCCAGCTCCTGAGTTGTGCCACAAACAATCCTAAGTCTTTCCATAGCTGTTTTCAGAACATGATGTGGTTTAAACACTGTCTGTCTTGCTTTAAGAGGCAAATGAATTATTTAAAGTGGATTCCTAGCTGGAATCTGAATAGACATAATTCCAGCTTATAGTTTGTGTGTTGCTGATAATTACAAAGCACAATTGAAAAGTGATTATTAGTGATTTGTTATTTACACTGCAAAGTTTTAATATGTTCTGTGAAAAAGGAATAAAAATAAGCTGGCCATGCAATAGTTGAGCTACATAACAAGAGACCTGAGTGAGGAGCAAATGTACGAATGCCCAAGGAAACACTACTGACTGTCAATATTGAAATTAGACACTAAACCTTTGAATGTTGGTGGTTTTTTTCAACTGGAATAATTTCTAAGTAAATGATTTCTCTGCTCCAACTTATATGTGTTCCGAAGATGATCAAACACCAAAAAAAAAAAAAAAGTATAAATCATAATCATATGTCTTGTTATGTTATGTGGAATGGATGTTGTAGATTCAAGAGTAAGTTAAGGGCAAAGTTCATCTTCAGGATCTGAAAGTAAGGAATAGTTGTGTGGCTCACTTGGAATGCCTAGAAAGAAACCTGTTCATCCAGGCCTGTAAACCATGAGTCAGGAGCCCTCTGGTGTTGCCCTCAGTGTAATGTACATTAACCATCTACACCACCATGGCTCAGGGTAACCTGCACAGTATTCTGACCTGCGTCACGAAAGACCTACCAGGCCAATCACTTTCTCCCACCTACTCATTTATCGATTCTATTATTTATTTACAGTTTTAAAAAACAGTAATTTATTTTTGAGAAAGATAACTGGTCTCATATAGCCTAGTTTTTAGGAAGGTTTACTTTGGAGCTATATTCAGTCTGTGTCAGCAACAACTCAGAGCAAAGACAGGTCCTGTGTAAAGCAAGATCCAGGAAGACTGTAAGGCTACTCTACTACATCCATTGCAGTGCTGTTTTTCATTAACTCCATGTCTTGTTTCAAGGAGTCCCTGCAAGATCTTTCATTTGCTCTTTCACGTCCAAAGCATGTTGTCCTCTGTTCTTCTCTTGAATAGAGGGTTCTCATTTGCTCTTTCCCAGCACTGGAATTGCATCTGTGATGAAGATCCTTCCTTGTCCAATGCAGAGTCTCCAGTACTTCCTCATCCACAGGTTCGGTGTGTCTCCATGATTTGCATGGTTTATGTGTCCCTTGCTTCCTGTCTCCCCACACCAGGACAAAAGCCTTGTCTGTTCCCTTGCTTCTGTTTCTGGGATTTTTTACTCTTCTTCTGCCACCAAAGTCTAGGCTGGTTTTGTCCTCTGCTATCCCTGTCATTATCACCTCTCAGTCTTCCCATGTGCCACGTCTCCCTTTCTCTTCTTCCTCATTTTATTAGTTTTTCTCTTTCAGTGATTTGTGTGAAGTGGCTGGTGGCACAGACTTATTACACACAGAGATTTCCAGGATAGCTTCTGGGGTGCTGTGATACAGGCTTTACATGGAAAAACAACTAATGATCTCGAAGCAATATGCAGGAAATCTGTTATTTCAGTAGGTTAACTGTAGGCAAGGAGTTGTTGTGGACCAGCAAAATGCATAATAATTGATTTTATATTGTAGACAATCCCTCTGCCCTTCTGCAGAATGAATAGGAGAATAATAATTTCCTAGCCTGCCTGGTAAGGCTAGACAATCTGTCACACACCAAACCGATCATGAATTCAGTAATAGTGCTGCATTGGGAAGCCGGGTGGGTTAGGTGGAAAGGAGGGAACAGAGCAGTGTGCCACCTAGGGCCTCACTGGGAAGCAAAAGAGCCCAGGACCTGGAAAAAACGGACAGCGAAGTAACAATTTGTCAACAGGAAGCTGGAAGGGGGGTTGGGATGTCTTCCAGCAGGAAGTATCGTGTTACTAGTGATTCTCACGGTGCTCGCCTCTTGAGTGGGGAAATACAGGGAGGGCTGTTGTTCTGGGAAAGAAAAACAGGTGTGAAAGCAGCCTAGGCTTTCTGGTAGTGCCCTGCAGCGGCTTCTGTTGTTATCCTGTTACTCGCTCTACTGTGCCATTCAAACTGTAGGGTAGGAGAAAGGTTTATTTTCTAAAGGTTTCGTAAAAAAACCTTTAGTTTTTTACTGTTCCCCTTAACAATCCTAGAGCGGTTTTTCCTAAGTTATGTAAAACATGTTGCTTGGCATTAATACAATCTGCAGTCAGATCTGTGGTGGCTGGTTCAAACTATCCTGTAACTAAAGCTGCGTAGTAACCTGTCCAAACTCATAAATTTACAACAGTGCAATTTCAAAGATTTATGGATGTTGCAGTGGGCTCTAAAATGAGACTGACTGGTTTGAGATACTTTGGGTAGTTTCTGTCAGACAGGTAAAGAACTTTCAGAGCTACAAAATATGTACAGACTCAGATGTGCCTGCTTACTGAAAGTTCACTAATTGATAGCATCTGAAGTGATGTGCTTGGAACACTTTCCATCTTTGCTTTTAAGTGTCTTTCATTGGAAGCAGTATCAAAGCTCCATAGGGGGTTAGGTAGCCCTCCATAGGGATTGACTTTTGACCTGGAGCTAGGTTTTATGGGGCCAGCAACTCTAACGTAAGGCATTCACTGAAAAGTCAAAGCAGACATGCTGTAAAATGCTTGAAATTTATTAATCATCATTGCTTTTTTTGTTTCATAAGGAACAAAAATAAAACAATATTCAAAAACAAAATAAAGAAAATATACCATACCCAGACAACATGACTGAGACCAAGAAATAGGATAACATTAATTCTGAAAGAAATGACCCAAGAAATCGGTTTTCTGAAAAAATAATAAATAGCAGTCGTTCAACTTTTTAAAGCTTCCTAGGAAAGAATTTACAATTATTATTATTAATATTATTATTATTATACTTTAGTTTTAAAAAATCCTTCATATGCCCCTGTTGGCAAATATATATATATATTTTTCTTCTGTAAACAGTTAACCACAAAACAAAAATCCATATTTTCATACAGCTACTATGCTGATGGTGTTATGTAAACAAAAAGTAGTGTGCAGCAGCTTCTCATAATAGGATTTTTTCCTTTTCCTCACAAAAACATACAGGGAAATATGTCCGTCATAAAGTGTTCAAAATATTGAAGTTTACAGTTTTGAAAAGATATGGCTTTCTGCAGTCTAAGTTTTCCTCAATGCGAAAAGAACCATATAGAAGCAGAGGGGTACAGTTTTCCTTGGGTTTTGTTTGTTTTCTGGATTTGTCTTTTGATTTGCTTCAGTGAACTGGAATGAAAATGTTATTAAAAATCCAGAACTTCTCAGAAGACAAATTAACAGAAATTGTCAAGATGGCCTTATGCTGTACCTCTCAAGATGTAAAAGAAAAAACACAAAAACAATGGGAAATGCATTGATAAAGAAAACAAATTCTGTAGACAGACATACTGGGGTTTTATGTAGAAAATAACCTCTGTTCATCCAAAATTTAGCTGCTCATGACACTTTTGTATTTTTTTGAAGTTTTTTAAATTTTAGTCTTATGCTCAACCCTTGTTTGATGACTTCTCTCAAGTTCTAATTTTTGACATTCACTTGTTCCTGAGAGGTCTTTATCTGTTGTGTTTCCTGTTGGGTGTTGTCTTGGGTAATGCACTGAGCATTCACACAGCTGCATTTCTCCACGTAGGTGTAGGAGTGATCAAGGAAGGTTCCGTCACTGCACGTCAGAGTCACTTTTCTTTTGCTTGTCTTGGTTTCCTGACAACACGAGCACTTGTGCACCATTGTGTTTGTCTTTTGAGAATATCTGATTGAAAAAAATCAACGAAAGAGAGAGATTGAGAATTTATGTGAGAAATGGCACTGCCCCTCCCACTGTTACAGAACATGACCAGAAGCTGTGTTCTTGCATGTGGGACTATTGCTCAACATTACCATTCTTAGAGTATTGTGGTGATAATCTGCTCCTCATTGTAAAAATTGAAGACTCTAACTCTTCATTAAGGGACAGAAAAAGTAAAGGAATTAATCCAGATCACACAGTGAGCCAGTCCAGTGAGAGAATAATGAGAAACAAATAACCTCAGTTTTAAATGGGCAAAATCAGAATTTGGATCTATTCACTATGACCCTGAACAGGCTTTTAAACACTGTGAATCTCGAGGTAACCAAACTAGTACAACATCATGTTAATTAGCACAATGGAAACAGCTGATGACTGGGTGGATGTTGGACACATCAGAAAACCACTGGTGTAAAGAGTAGAAGGCGAGAGGCCACAATTATCTTTTATGCCACTTACCGTGAGTAAGCGTCACAGCTGCCTTCACAGTATGTCATCTCGACAGGTGCAGGAGATACACAGCCATTGTAGTTGATGACAGTAGTAATATTGTGCTTCATACAAACTGAGGTCATCACAAAGTAAATGAGAATAGGTTAAAATATACGTGCGTATCAATAGATAGCTCCATATGGTAGACAGTTTGTAATGAAAAACTAAGATGGATGGAGCTGAAATAGGAAATTAAGTCACAGTGCCTTTTCTTTTAATTGCTAGGGGCAAAATGAAGACTCTTGCAGTTTGTGTTATTAATGGATGAAAATTTCCCTTTTGCTTATGCAACTTTGGTGCAGGCTGTAGAAATAAAGAGCAGTACTGTGGCAAATGCTCAATGCACACACAGCTCCCAGAACTGGCTTCACTTTCTTCCTTAAAGAGAATGTATCTATGGAAATTTGGAGAACAGTCATAGTCCTCCCCCTCTCACAAAAAAGCCAACATTTAACAGTAGGTGGTGGAAAATTTCACCATCTCTGTTTCCTGTGTAAGATGCATGCTGGAAGTGTTCTGTTCCTTTCTTTTCCACCTGTTTCCTTTCTAACCCCAGTGTGAAGCAGTGAACCCAAACTTGGTTTCTTCACCTCTTCTGTCTATGCATCCATCATGCCAGATGGGCTAATATGTCTAATAAGGCACATATAATCCATACTTTTAACAAAATTATCATTACTTACGTTTCGGTATTCTTCGGCACACTAAACAGCAGCCGTCGTCAGATAGCCTGATGTCATCCTTGAGTGGGAAAACATAAAAAGATACCTCAGGTTTCATATCTGCATACTAAAGCAGACTCTCCCTGCTTCCTAATTTTCTCTGGCACCAGAGACTGTGTATTTTTTTGTATTGACATGGAACCTAGTTTCAAGTGAGGCTAAATATTAAGGGCACATCATTACTGTAATATTGATAAGAGTTCTTCGAAAGTTGAAATGGAGGAGAACCCTCAGAGTTCAGTAGCATAATTTCAGCAAGCAATAAAGCTTGTTGCACTTGTAGGTCAAAATATTGTGACCAAAGTCAGTACAGATGAAATATTATATCAGACAGGGTAACACAATGAATGAAATAACTGACTTGCCAGAGGTTGATTTTTGCTTCTAGGTCACCTGATACTTTTAGGAATCCAAAGTATTATGCTGTATCCTTTTCTCTAATGTCCAGTCCTCAGTGAGGATTGATATATTACTCATTTTAATTTTGGTTTGGTTTTCTGAGATAGAATTTGATTGGGACCAGATTCAGAGAGGCTAAAAGGAGACCTACTTCTTGCATGATGCTTCTGCTAGGTATTTTCCTTGGACACCATGATCCATCTAACACTGGTGTCAGGCACTGCAACCTTTACAAGTATGAGAACCGGTAGAACAGTACTTACTGGATCACACTCATCAGGGTTAAAGGCAGGACAGCTTGTCTGTCTGATGACTTGATTGAACTGGTCACCATGTTTTTCACATGTGTAAACCGTGCAGTTATCACCAGGTGGATTCCAGTATTCTCCTTCCTGAAAGTAGTCAAAATTAAAGCAAATAAATATCTTCTCTTTAAAAATGAAACCAAAAACCCCCAATGTCTTATTGTTGCTGTGTACAGTAGTTTGGTTATTCCAAACTTCTTTGAATTTCAGCTGATAGTTATTTGCCATATTATCCTAATGCCATTAAGTGTTTTTCATTAAGCAAGTGAAGAGGCTCTATTTTTGTCTGGATATAGATGTGCTTTTTGTGTTAATAGGGTAAGTATGTGGACTCACTTGGAAAGAATAATTCGTGTTTCAGTGGTTTTGTTGTCAGAATTTATGGGTATGTCCATCCAGATACATGGAAGAGTTTCTGATGTCTTCACTGACTCATCCTGTACTAAAGCTCTCAGCTAACTTAAGACTGGCTGTTTGGAGCAGAAAACTGCCTCCACAGATAAAATTATCTTTTGAGCAAAAGGGGTGCTACAGTTTCAGAACTGGAGGCAAACAAAAGCCCATTGCTTTCACCTATGTATTCTCCTATGTTGATTTCTGAAAGCCATTGTTCAGTATCAGACCACAGTTGCTTCCAGAAGTCTTAGAACTGGAGTTTTGTGGCATAAGGTACTGTTTAAGCTGTGTGGAGACAGTCCAGTCTCCAGTCCCTGCCTGAATAAGCATTTGTCTATTATGAGAAAAGATGGATGGAACAAATGACCAATATGAGGAGAGGAAAGAATGAGAAGACCAGCAGAGTTCCCCAAAAGTGAACTAAACCAGGGATAATTACATGGAGCACGTGTGTGATGTTGTCTCCCACGGTTACTACACAAGCTGCTGCCTTGCATGTGCCACAGCACTGTCCAGGTTCCACTGTGTATTTATAGCCCTGTTTTGAAAGAAATAGAGAGGCAATGGCATTGAGTCAGGTCTCTGACCTTAACGGGTGTTTATTTGAGCTGAGTGGGGTAGGAATTTCTGACAGCAAAATAACACTCACCAGTGGGCAGTATGTGTCACAGATAACAGGCTTGCACTTGACAGTAAAGTGGTGAGGCCTTGAGTGAGAGGATTCAGTGCAGCTACATTCTTCGCAGGGGCTGGATGGAATGACAGCTCCAGGCTAGGGGAAGTTGGAAAAACCCATTACTAGTCAGTAAAAGCAAGTTGCTCTGTGTTATGCACATCACAGACAATATAAAGATGAACTATGTATAGGCTAAGCTCCATAGGTACAGTTTTGGTTGTTCTGTTTAAGCCAAGTTTCTGGATTGGTAATACCAATTTAGGAATAAATTCTACTAATGGAGAAAGGAGAGAAGAAAATGCCTTTGCTTGCCCAGAGTGTGTTGATATGCTAACTTCATTTAAATAATGAATAATGTTTTATCTCAGGCCTTCTGCAAAATATGGACCATGATAGGTGTCCCAAAAACATTGCACTGTGAACTATGCAAAGGTGTATTTTTATAGTGAATTACTCTGTATACTTACTGCATAGTAAGTTTCATTGACTACACAACCCTGTCCTGTAAAAAAAGAAGAAAAATTATGTCAGAGATGTAAGTTTTAAGAAGCAGAAGTGCATGAAAAAGCTTCTGCTTTGTAGCTTTGTAGGCCTGCTTTGTAGACCTGTGGCAGCAGCCTTAAAACATTCACGACAAGGCCTAATATGATAATGCAGATAATTTTCATCTCTTATAAGGCTTTTGTATTCATAAATTTAGAAAAATAAACTAGTAAATGACATATGAAGAAAGTGCACAGTACTTACTGCATTCAAAGGCAGGACAGCATTTTCCAGGCCGCATTATTGTGATTATATCCTGTCCCTCTAAGCACTGGGGTGTGACCTCAGGGCAGAGGCTCGTGTTGCAGTCTGTTTCATGTAAGAGAATATAGAAAATAATGAACTCAGAATTTTTAAATGAAAGCAGTTTGTTTTACATGAACTTCTGAAGTTTTCCCATGGGGTAAATATGGTTTTTACATAAGACAGTTTAATAACTAATTCAGTCTATATGCCCAGGTGTTTTCAATATGAAGGGCCTTTCCTATAACCCCTGTAAAACAATACATTGTCTAAAAAGATCAGAGTGGTAGTTGCTGGAAAAAGATAATTCCAAAGAGAAATTTGTACCGATTGGAAAATCTGATGACTCTCAGTGGTTCTGCAACTTACTTGAGCAACTTTTAAATGCTGAAGACTATTTTTTTTTTAAGTTAAGAGAATTTTCTTAACACTGGTCTTTGAAAGAAAAAATGTTTTGGATAGTTTTTGAATATTGTTTCAGATAGTGGCAGCATTAAAGGTTTTCAATGTTAAATCATAGAAGATTTTCAGTTACTTTTCTGTGCCTAACTATATAAAATCTTCTAATCTTTAAATTAGTTATCTTCAGGCATGTAGTATATGCTCTGCAAGAAGGCCCTAAAAAGTGGGATGAGGGAGAAAAGCATTATGACATCAATGCAAAGCATTAACAAATGAGAAATGATTGCTGCAGTTTCCCAAAATTAGTATAGTATATTCTCCATGATAAAGAATTAAGACAGTACTTACAGCACTCAGTCCTAGTACAGCATGGATCTTCTGGTATCTGTATCTGAACAGGCATGTAACCAGGTTCTTCACAAAATACTTGCTGTGTCAGAGAACATTCGTGTTTTGTGCACTTCACCTTAAGAGTATTTTTGTCACAGACACATTCCTGGCAATCTTTTGTCCATTTTTCTCCTGGCTAAATAAAAAAGACAAACACACACAAAGGGAAGAAAAAAATTAAGTGTCAATTCAAGCCAAATTATTCTATTTGCTTCTAGTTGACATTCTCATGGATTTAGTCATAGCTGATTATATTGACCTTTCCATATTCTTAGATTTTACAAGAGATCCTCAAACTGCATATTAGGGGAAGATAATGGAGGCCACTAAAAGTTTTGAGTGTGTTCACAAACCTGTCACTTCCTATTTGTTAGTAGTGTAAGTATGAGGGATGTAGGAGTTCTAGAGGAGAAGTGATTGAGTCTTGCATGCATTTTTGAATAAGAAATTATCATATGAAATACTCATTTGCATATTAGATTGCTGATTTGTATGCACATGAGGAGTTAATAATGCAGACTATGAACATTTTAAGCAACAGGTAAACTTTGTTCTCCATCTCTCCATTTCTAGTAACTTTAGTGAGCCAAATTTGGGGAAATAAACGAAGCATATACACCTGAGTTCTACTACTACCATCTATCTTTTCCCTCTTTTTCTAATTTTTTTTTTCTGTATGTGAGGTTATTGAAAGAATATTTAACCCCTTATTGTTAAATTTCTTAGGGCTGTTCTAGCACTCATTTTTAAGACTAAAAGTGAGCAAACATTTGTGACAAAGCTTTGGTTTAGTGGAACACTAAATATCCTCTTCTTTCACTTGTCTATGCTCATTAAGTCACACTGATTGTGATACTCACCCATCTGGACATGCCATTTGGTTCCCTGCAAACTGGAAAGAAAAAGAAAAACAAGGAACCAAATGAATGGGAATTTACACCACTGAAAACTGACGTAAAGGAGTACATATATGCAGTTTCAAATAAAATACTGTAAAGAAATAGCTAATAAGAAAATGAATATGCAAGGCTAGGTTTTCTGAAATGTAGAGTTCTACCATCTTGCTAGGTCTCATATAAGGAAGGATAGTGGAAAAAAGGTAATATTGGTTGTTATTCAATTTTAGATGTGGAGACAAAGAGGCTGATTTGCCAATGATCTGACCACGTAGCAGATGACAGTAGAACTCAGACCTCCTGACTAACGATCCCCATCTCTCATTATTCCCCAAACTAGCTACAGTTTACTTACGACATTCAGAGACACAGATGTTGCTCTCTGCACGCAGAAGTGTCATTCCTTCAGGACAGAAACAGCCTTCAGTTACTCCATAGCCAGGAGTAACCAGCTCCGAGCTGGAATGGGAGGAATATATGTACTTAAGTACAATATTTTTGTGGTGAGGCAGGAGACAGAGTAGCATATCATGTTGGATACAAGAGAGACAAAAAATTTACACTTTCTGGAGTGCAACAGAAAGCATATGTTCATAGACCTGATTAGTATTTATAAATCTTGAATAAGTTATCAAAATTCACAACACATTTCATTATGAAATAACTCCAATTTCTAAGGAAAGTATATAGGTAATAATAGAAAAAAAAAAGAAGAAAAATATAAGCAGGTGTTTCAGGGTAGGGTTTTTTTGGTCTTTCCATACCTTTGGTCACAGGTAACAGGATTAATGGGCCCACATGGCTTGTATATCAAGCTTGATGGACAGCTGAATGCTGTATGGAAAAAGACAGAAAAAGATTAAAAATTGACAGTAGATACATTTTTTTTTCAGAAAAAACCAGCTACAGCTTTGCCTTCTTCATCTGCAGCTTCTGTGAGAAAGGACTGCACTGGATTTTTGCAGGCAGTAGCCAAGTGTTAGATGTAAGACACGTTTACTGACTAAACCACTAATTTCTACCATTTATCACACACATTTTGAGTTCTGCAGTACTTACAGCATGTATTGTTGGTCTTTCCTCTCCAGTCGATGCAGACACCTCTAGCAGCACACTCTGTAGCATATATCTCCAAACTGGAACACTGCATGGATTCATCGTCAATGCGACATCCATCAAAAACACAGCCTTTGAAAAATGGTTCTGGTGGAATCACCGTGTGACAGTCTGCAAAAATCCTGCAGACAGTAAAGAAAGCAATCCCCTTCTATGTTAATGAGCCATTATACAAAGTCTATTCCTGTCAGACAACACTTTCCAGTTAATAGCATGTGAGTCTGCTTCAGAAAGGAAAGTATTATGAGAAACAAAACCCTAGGAATGGCCAATAATCTGGGAGATAGATTCAGGAAAGATTAGGAAATCTAAAGCACCTCTTTTTTTTTCTTAAAGAAGTTGATGGTAATAGTATTTCTGTATGTGTATGGAACTTTTTATCAGTTTGACACCAGAAGTTTAGCATAAAAGGCAATCACACTAGATTGGGGAAAAAGGGATGAAAAAAGTAGAGATAGAAAAATCACACATAAAATAGCTCCAAACGTATTAGTTACTACAGAAAGCATGTATAAGAGGGCCTTTATAAGTAACTCAGCTGAAAAAAGCTTTTGTCAGCATACACAAGTATAGGAGATACTTCAGGAAACAAGCCTTTGTGCTTTTGGAATTCCATGCTTTACATAAAATGTACAAAGAATAACAGACATTTCTTGGCTGTTTGTGTCTGCTCTCTTCACCTGTTTGTTAACCGGGTTCTCTGTGATTTGTACTGAAGACCTGCTACAAATTTAGAGGTCAGTCTTTGCTTAATAGTGTAACTAAGACTTAATGAGCACACCCTGAAAGTGTTGCAGCCAGGGAGTATGGACTTTAGTGCTTGCTGCATCCCTGATTTTCTGACTTTACCTCTCCTTGCTCAGTTATTTTTGGCATCCAAGTCATTAAGGCAGAGCAATTTCTTTTGCAAAGGCTTTTTACTATATACATTCTGTCATTAAGCTGACATTTTCAGCTATTATCACACACTAGGGCTATAGCTGTTATTGTAAGATACTGCAACAGTTTTGTCTAGGAAAGAAAGAATTTGTTTTCTTACTCGCTCAAGATAAGCTTGCAGAGCTCAGGTGTTTGACATTGAGGTTTTGGTGGAGGTGTGATTATAGTTGGTGGTACTGGTACTCCATGGCACGTCTTGTCGTTGTCAACAATCCAGTGATGAGCCATTTGGGGACAGGAAGGAATGATCTTACCGCTTGGTAAGCGGCATTCATCTGCTTTATTATTTGTACACGTTCCTGGAAGAGACAAGCTGGGTAAGTCTCATAAGCCATGTCAGAGATGCACAACACATTCCTGTGCTGATATGTTTAGATGAGATGTGGTCGTGAAATGCATATGGTTCCTTGCTTCATAGAGAGTGCTTTCTTTACAGTTACATGGATTTCAAATTAAGGTATGAAAAAACAAACATAAACACTCAGCCCCAAAGGAAAAAAACCAAACAACCCAGATTACTGATATACTGAGCTCTTGACATCCTACAGAAGCTGAAGAGCAGAACTGTACTCATTTCCATTTACTGCTGTTTAAAAATTTCTGTCAATTGTGAGACTGCATAGCCAGAGTGGGTGTGCATAACCAAGGTAGGGTGGGGAAAGAGGACCCCCTCTGATATTCTTCTTACCACACTGTCCTTCGGTGTTGTTGCCAAATTTGCTGTATGGGAGTTTCACAGAGAAAATCAGACCACTAAAGGTGATGACAGCACCAATCTCTTCTATTTCAACAATCATATTGATGCCATGAGTGGAGAAAGAAATGCCATCTCTTTTGAAGCCTGATTCAACAATCTTTTTGTTGAAGTACATCTAAATGCAGGGTTAAAAAAAGCAAAACAAAACAAAACTCCACTTCAGAATAAGCACTGTTTCTGCCTGATTGTTTTAAATAATATATTTTCTAATCTTCACAATTATGCATAACTCCATATTGTTGTGCATCACATCCAATGTCCAATGTCCAGATGCCTCTCAATGACAGCATCTATTTGCATTAATATCTCAGCTTGTATTTCTATATTGCTAAAATGTGCTAATAATCTAAATGACCTTTACATACTATGCTTATGCTGATTATATGCTAATGCACAGTATTCTAAGCATATAAATCCAAGTGTTTTCTTTGTATCACTCATGATTTTGTGTATTGCAAACATTTATTGTATGAAAATGAGTCATTTTCTTAAGCTACAGAAATATCCCTGCCATTACTGTGTAATAATTTTGCTAGATAATCACACCATCCCTATACTACATAGTAATTGACATTGGAAGAGTTGTCTGAATTAAAAATGAAATCAGATGTCCTTAGTGCCAGTGATTTTATGTAGTGATCATATGTATTTGTTAATCTAAGCTTTTCAATTTGCAGCCAGTATCTTATATGAGCTAGTGAAGGTAAATATATTTGCCTAATAGCTTTTTGTCAGAAGTTATTCTGCAACTCTCTTCTCATTGAATTGGGATAAAGTATGAGTTAAAATTGTCAGTTACTGTTTTCTTTTACAGGGAATCACTTGAACCAGCATGCCTTTCTGGATGAGAATTTGGTATGGCACTGTAGGGTGGGAGTGCCTATTGAGACAAACTTTTCCTCCCTTTCTATACATTCTCTAACCAACTAATAGATTCTCCAGTGTAAGAGTGGGGCTGACTTTTTTTTTCATTGGCTTGCTAACACTACTTTGGGTTATGAGGATGAGGTGACAGTCTAAGCCACCCCTTTTTTTCAGCTATACCTTTCTTCAGAGTAGGAAATAGGAGGAGAATCATATAAGGAGTGTGTTTGATGCCTGAAGTTCCCTATGCAGAGAAAGCAGTCTCTAGTCATCCAGCAGATAAGGGATACGTATCCATCTTCCCCATGAGAGGAGAATCACGCTTGTGACTTGCATTTGTGTTTTTTCAAAATGCATTTGTTTACATAAGTAAATGGCACAATGTACCAATTTTCATGAAATACGAATTAAGCATCAGTGTAAGCATTCTTTGTATCTTCTCTGTCAGCTCTATTAGTCTGTTTCCTAGTGTTATTTACTTGTAAATATACATATTACACTTATATCTACATAGTGCTAAGCTGTTTTCTGACATTTTGTTCTTATCGTCCAATGCAATTTTTTTTTCCCCCTAACGATACCATCTGCCCTGATCACCTCCATGATATGTTATTCTAACAGACTATCTCAAATTAACATCATTAAAGATGAGGAACTCTATTTCTTTTTTGCAAAAATAGAAAAAAAATATTTTACCACATTGGTCATCACACCATGCATGAGTTCGCGAGTCAGCACCACTTCTGCAGATTTGTAGAAAATAAGAATGGATTTAGGACAGGAGAGTCCATCTTTTGCATCACAGTAATAATTGTCAATGTAAACACGGAAGTTGTCATATTTAGGGACAATCTGTTTCACCAGGACGTAAGTGCAGTTTTCAAGGAAAGTGTAATAGATTCCATCAAAAGTAATGTAATGAGGATCACCCCATCCACTACATACACCTGGTAAAGAGAAAATATTTGGAAGATTCAGATGAGAATTTATGTAGAAGAAAATTTAAAAACTGAAGATACTGCAATTGAGCAACCCTAAGAAAAGAAAATGACCATATAAACAGTGTAAAGCTCAGCTTTTTTTCAAAAGATGTTATTCCTTAACCTATTGATGCTTACATTGGCACTCATATCGGTAACAGCAGCCATTTTCATCAGGTACTAGGATTGGTGGATATTTGTTTGCACAGGTAATTTCCTTTACAGGTGGGCAGTAGGTTGGTACTACATCTATATCGTTGTCTCCTTTACAGATGACTTCTGTACAGTTGGATAATTTGAATCTTTCTCCAGGCTGCAAAATGAAGAAAAAGATTTTGTCAGAAAAGTCTGCAAACAGGTATAACTTTTACTCGTATTTTTAGATTTATGGTATAATATTTCCAGTAAGGGCAGTGTTGGAAAGAAAGTCAGTGTGTGTTACCTCTTCAGTTTGTGGTACTAGTAATTTTTAGTGCTGACTAGAGGTATTCAAAATTCTGACCATGATATGGAGGATGGGAAATGCTTGATTTTCTAAATCTGAAGCAAAGACTAAAATGAAAATCTGCACTGATAGTAAAAGGTTGTCAGTATTCTACAGGATTAATTTTTTTTATGCCAGAAGAAGGTGGGAACCTCAACTACAGCTGTTTCTTCTGCATGAGGAGCTCTTCTGGGGCTTGAAAGGGTATAAAGTATTAGGTTAAATGAACCGATGTACTTCACTATCAACACAGACCATCATAATAAAAAAAAAATGTGCAGAGGACAGATAAAAGGGCAGGAGAACAGAAACTGATACAAGCCTTCACAGCAGCTTAAATATTTCTTTTTGGTGACAAAGATGCCCAATAAAACTCCTCCTGTTATGTCAGTGAGAAGATTTCTTGTGTATGCAATGCATCAGAAAGAGTTTTGCTAACAATAAAGTATCTAGGAAAGAATACTGTAACTTGCTTTATCAATATAAAAAACTGAAATTCAAAGAAAGGAAAACTCAAATTTGATGTCATAATTTTTGCCCATCATTGACAAAATAATTATAACAATCATCACTTGTAAAGTTTAAAGAGCATAAGCTGTTCCAATCAGGCACCACCCAAACAATCATAATATTTCAACAGTCATGAAATGACACGGAAATTACGTACTTGTAAGGGAGGGTAAATAGTAGAAACACAACCATGAAAGGGAGGACTTGTAGAAGTGGAAGGTAGAGGAACAGCAGTTGTTGCGGTGGACCACTCAGAGGAAGTTGTGGCTGGTGGAGTAGTGATGTTACAATGTACAGTGTGACGTTCAATATTGCATACTGGGCTACAGATGGCATAAAATCTACATCCATCACTATCCATTCTGTTGTAAATCAAATCACCTGTGAAAAAGAAACATACAGAAATAAATAAATAAAAAACAAAACAATAAAACACCAAAAAAGTAAAACTGCAGAACATATAATAAAAGATGTTGAAAAAAACTAATTTAACAAAGTGATGACAAATAAAATCAAACCATAAATTGGACATAATAAAACAAGCTCTAAAATTCAGGTGAACTAACCAGGTGAAAAAATAGCATCGCCAACTTTGCAGAAACATGGTGTTGTTAAGGTGAGAGGAGGAGTTCTGGTAAAGAAGAGTTCTGTTCCCGTAAAAATGGTAGATGTACTGGTGGTGGTCGCGGGGGTGCT
>WBMZ01013750.1:0-52413 GCA_013400975.1 Atrichornis clamosus
GGGCCGGGCCGGGGCGGGAGCGGCGGCAGCTGCTCCGTCACGGGAAGGGCGGAACGCGGCGGCGGCGCTTGTTTCCTCCGTCGCGTCTCGGCAGCTGCGGCGGCCGCGGCCGGGCTCGGTCGCGGAGGTGGCCGGGGCGGCGGAGGAGGGATGGCGTACTTCGTGGAGAGCTTCTGGGTAGGAGAGCGCCGCGGGCCAGTGACGCTGCGCCGCGGGCGGAACGGGCAGGGCGCGGCGCGGGGCAGCCGCGGTCCCCGCTGTGAGAGCAGCGTCGACTCTTACGCCACTCCCGGGACTGGGCCGAGGCCTTGCGGCGGGGAGTCCGTGTCCGCTGCGCTCGCCGCGGCCAGGCTGGGCCGTGGTGGAGCGTGGTACCTGCAGCCCGCGGCAGGACAAGGGGACCCGCCCCTGCCCGCGCCGCTGTGCTCGGGCTCCGCTGCGGAGAGACGGCGGGGAGAGGGGTGGAATGGGCTGGGATGGGACGTGTGGTCGCCGTCGGGCACTGGGCCGAGGGATGCGCCTACACGAGTGGCTGCGTTCGGGTATCTGGCCCTCGGAGGCAGCGCGGTGCCTGGGGATAACTTGGGCTACAGTGGGTCTTGGTGCCGTTCGGGGAATCAGCACCGTCTGTAACAGCTTCACATTGGTGTCACGCAAAGGCAGAGGTGCGCATCGGCGCTCCGGGCTTTTGTACCGGTACCTCAACTCCGTCTGCCCGTGCGGAGCTACAGCCCGAGCAGCAGCCGGCTGGGGAAACAGGCTTTCCAGCTTACTTTGAACACGGGATTTAACAAGTCATCTCTGCGCAGATATCTGTGTTGTTAAGTGGTTAGATACATACGGATATAAAGTTAAATTACGGATTTGAATTGAGTTTCCTTTGAAATGCAACTAGTTTTCATTGTGATCTCTGCTAGTTTGAAACATTAAAGTAAGTGTTCTTGTAATCACCGCTCTGTTTACAAAGTTGCTACTTCTTTACATATTTAATTTTTTTATATGCCTCTCTACCAAGTAATAGGGGAAGCATGAAATTGTTATTTGTTGAGACTGAAGCGAAAAAGAGACAAAATATCTTTTAGATGTCTTCTTTTTCAATGTAAGCAGCAGTTATGCTTAAAGTGTAGGAAAAACTAATTTCACAATTAAAATATATTGAATATAAGGCATAACACCAGTTTATGCTTTGTTTGCAGCCTTCTGTTTAGCTTTGACTACTTCAAGTTTTGCTTTCAACACTCTATTAAAATTTCATGACCAAAGATACTGGATTTACTCTCTTGTACAAATCTGCTTAATGTGAAGCCTCAGTGTGAGAGATCAGTATTAAACTAACGTGGAAGAATTTTATCTTTCATAGAAATAAGATTAAAATTAACATTAAAAGTTGTATTTTCATTGGAAAAGCTTTTCTCTTCTAAGATTAAGGCAAAACAGAAGTTGTTTATACAGCCATCGCCACTGAAATTGAACACTCTTCTATTAAGCTATGTTATGTACTATGGTATGTTCATTTAACTGTCTCATCAATTGTGTTTTATTTTGTTCATAAGTCAGTTAAATCAGTGAAGGCAGTGAGCCATTCGCATACATCCTGTTTCCCTCTCTGTGTCTTCACAAATGATACCAGCAAATACGAGGTAGTTGACATCTACCCCAAATTCCCATTCTCTCTCTCGGCTCTATAACATCTCTGCCTTATAGATCTGTTAGCAAAACTCCTAGTGTGGGTTATCAATGAGTGCCAGGAGAAGGATGATGCCTTCTGATAATGCAGGTTTTTCTCACACCTACAAAAATGACACAAGATAGAACAAGAAGTTTATTGTTCTTGTTTGTCTTGCAGTGACGACAAAGACGTTAGACAGGATCTTAACTTGCAAAACTTAATCAAGAAACCTTTGTAATACTATGGACAGGATTTTATTTTTAATAGAAGAAAAATTAAAAGGAATAGGGAATGCTTCTTCTTTACGGTTGTGGGTGGATATCTTTCAAGATTAACTGTAATGATGGGTTTGTAAAATCTGAAAGTATTGAGTTTCTATATATCCTCAGAACTAGGCATAAATTGTAGATTTGTGCATTTTGAGTTACTAGTCTTCTTCATTTGTACTAATTTTTCAGGTTATTGTTCAGAATTGCTACTGCAGTGCTCTGGAAGACTTGGGACACAATCTATATAGGCTTTGAGTTATGGTGAGAAAGCGGATGGGAATTAGAAGCTATATATTAAAATGCACTGAATGCATAATGATTAGAAATAATGAAGAGAAATTTGTAGGGAGAAAGGAAGGTGGTAGAGTGTAGAACTTCAGAAGGATTGTCTTCTATTTCTTGCTTTTGCATTGCCCTTCTAGGTAACAGGCAAAATATTTTTGTCACTTATGGAATAGGATAATTATACTATTTAAAGCACTGATATGAAAACTAATCCAAAACATAATTAATATTTAATTATTTTACATAGATGCTGTTATCAACTTGCATCTGAAATTGTGCGTTGGAAATGGAAGTCTGCATCTTGAGCTGTATGATGCTCTCCCTTGATTTAGTAATTTGCTGTGAGTGATAGGAAAAGAGATCAGAAACCTAAGGGACTTAAATGATTTCTTCAGAAAAGGAGAGTGACTTATATGTGAGTGTATCAATTTCTTACACACTATTTAAGCTGCTGTTTTTCTAAATATGCTCATGTAAACAAAAAAAATCTTACCTTCTTTGCTGTAACAGTCTTGAAGCTCATCTGAAGCCTTTCCTCTTGCACTGCTTTTAAAAGTGTTTGAATGGTTGCACATTTTGGTTTTGTTGTTGTTAGAGGATGTAAGAAAACTGGATGTGTTATGGGCCTACCATCTCTTGACTGCTTTGCAAGAGGTCATTGAGAGATAAATGACTGTTTTCAGGATGTGTAAAGCTGAAGTACAGAAACCTGCACTGTCACTTGAAAAATGTAGAGGTCTGCTCATGGAGCGCAGCACTCTAAAGCAGCAGTTTTCGAAGTCAGGAGAATATATTTGGGTATCAAAAGTTATGAACTAGTAGTACAGGCTAAAAATGGCTTTGATTCTTACGACTGAGTTTTAGGCATTCAAGTCACATGGCCAAACATTCCCAAGTCCTAGTTAGGATATTGTCATAAAACATTGTATGCTTGCTGGTATGTATGTGCTGCATCAAAACAATGTTATAATTTAAGGGTAACGCTGTCATAAGTTGTTGCCATTAAACATAGCTACATTTTGTCACTTTGAGTACACTGTTACTGGTATACTAGTATAGGAAGTGTTCTTTATCATTGGCTGACTGTTTTCTTAATAGAACACGTTGTCTTAAACTTTGACATTGTATTTAAACTGACCAGTGCAAGTGATTATTTTGACGTAGTTTAATAGAATTACTGCTAACAATTCAACAAAAATAAGCCCCTTCTAAACCGGTCAGTGGTAGTTTATGAATTGTTTAAAATTAATTTGATGAAACTATTGGAAGTTCTGTGAATATCTGAAGTTATTTTCTGTATAACTCTGTGCTTGGTAAGTCTGGAAGTTCTGGCATATAAAAAAAAATATATAAATTGGCTTTGACAAATTAATTTTTTTTTTTAATTTTTTTTTTTTATTGTTTTACTTGTAGCTTTTGAGAACGGCTGTGTGGGGGATTCCTTTTTTTTTTTTTTTTCCAAAAACTTTTGTGGGACATAAGGGCTGTCAGTATTCTTGTTTAATAATTGTAGCTTTGTGAAGAAGCTTACTCTGCTAAGTGTAAGATGTCTTATGAACTTGTATGAGTATGTGAGTGACACTGAGACTTGTCACGTTGACATCTGGAATTCCATTCATATGTTTACACAGCACTGCTCTTCTGCTTGGCACACAGCTGGATGCTCTGTTTCAGGAGACCTGTTGTGCAATATTTGCTTAGTCTCATCTGTCTGTGTGTGTACATTCAGCATGAGTTGGCAGCTTTCCATCTATTTGTTTAAAAACATTTTTAGTTACCTATATATGGTGGAAAATACCTGTCGTTCCTCATATACACAGAACTTCTCTTGAGCTGATCTTTATTTGATATGTTGAAGCTGGAAAGAGAAATTTGAAGTTGACAGGTTACTTTTGTGTTCAATCTGCTCAAAACTTCCAGAACTGAAGAGGATACATTACCTGTGTAAGCATCAGGTGACTGCTTTTCTTTCATGTTTCAATGCTCTCATTTTTCTACAGCTCTTTCAGACACTCAGAAATTGAATTTTACTGTTAGATAGCTTTCAAAAATGTAACAGTGTAATATTAATCATACACGTGTTTTTTATGTATTCAGGGCACATTAAATTAATTAATTTCTTAGGTAGAAAGCATGAAAGCATGAAACTGAAACAAGGATTAACAGTTTAAAGAATATAACAATAGTGTTTTTCAGATCATCTAAAATGACTTTACGTATCCCTGAATTTGGTATGTGACCAGTCATAGTCAGAGTCACCTTAATAGAACCATTTGTTCATACTGGGTAAATAGACAGTGGTATAACAGAGCATAAACTTTCTACACTAATAGGTGTTAAAGTTGTACAGTTTTAATCCAAAGGAGACATAACTTGCACTCAAACAATTTGACTGGAAATGTGGGAATAAATGGTGTTGCAGATGGCCCAGAAATTTCTGGCTCCTTTACTGAAGGCAGGTTTTAAATTCAGAATCGTTTTTATTGCAACAAAAAACTTATTCTTAAAAATTTTAAGTATTTTAAGTAGTTCAGTAGAACAGAGTTCCTGTAATCTGTTTCCTGTTATGCACAAGTCATGGAAATGCTGATTTCTAACTTCACATTTGCTGACAGGGCTACTTTCATTTCCATGAAGAAATCATTGCAACTAGTTCTTGTTGAAGGGAAAGGAAGGGACTGGTTTCCCTTGCTTTCCATTACTTAATTTGTTTTGTGTGCAGAGATGGTCAGTAATGCTTCATTGTAGGCTTATTTTAAGTGAAGTGTTTACTTGAATTTGGAGTCTTGTTTTCTCTAATGGCTTGCTGTCAGGGGACTTCTGTGCTGTAGATACAAAAGAGCTTTCTTACAGCAGTATATAATAGGAAATTTCAACATGAGCACCAGCTTCTGAGGAGAGTTCTGTTAACTCTGAGGAAGGAGAAAACTGCTAACGAACTTCAAAGTAATTAAATGGTGCTTATATGGAGAGGGGAGCACATACATTTTGCATTCTCATACATAGTTTTACAGTTGTTTTCTATTGAGTAATGACAGGATCACCCTCATCAGGTGGTGGTTTAGCTCCAAAATGACAGTCAGAATGGTCTTTCAAACTGATGTGGGAGTCTGTTATGTAGAACTTGATGTTATACATGACAACAGAGTATCCTCTTTCTCCAGTATGCAACTTGTAGAAGAAGAATCTGCATTTGACTTCACTGAATGCTATAGCAGTGGATGGTAATTCCTTCTGAATGGGAGTGGAAGGCTTCATCGTTTCCCTCTAATATGTGCTGCATTAATTTATTTTTAAGTAGTCCAGTACTGATCTTTTAGTGATCACAGCTATTGTTGTTGCTGCTAGGAAGGAGCAAGTAAAAACACCCAATAAAAAACAAAAGTCTAGACACAGAATTTCCATGTACAGAGTTGCATGCAGTATATGTGGGGAGGAGAGGTGTTGAATTAAAAAAACCAAAACACAAATGTTGATGGCATATGTGCATCTAAGAGGATACACACCTGGCTTTTGTAAATTGAACAACTTTTCCCCTTAGCCACCACATACATCCATCTCTTTATGCTAAGTACAGAGTCTTAACTATGATTGCTGCTTTTCACATAACTAGTGAATGGAGAAGTTGTGGAGAGTTTGTATAGCTTTTACTAAAGCAGAAAATCATCTGCTCTCTGCATTGAGATACCATACTTAATTTGATTTAGGTACACATATGTCTCCAAACACAGATAGAATTGTCATCAGGTTAGTCATTAGAACTATTGGTCATGTAAACAGTTTTGAAGTCTACATGTCTGTGCTTTTAGATAGAGCCTCGTATTGGTAAGATAGGTTATACTTCACATTGTATTTACAAGTGAAGACATGTCTTTTAGTTGTGCCAGACTTAAACCACATAGGCCCTCAAATCTTGGAGCCTGCTTTCAACTTGCTGCTTTGTTTAAACTTTAATATATTTTGCATATATGCTCTTAACTGCTGATGACTATTGATAGTGTGTAAGAGATGTGGCTTTCAGGGGGCTTATTTTAATTGACAAAAATATCTGTTCTGTTTCTCTGTCATGCTCTCTACTATTCAGTGTGAAGTCAGGAACAAGACTAGGACTGATTAGAAAACCTAAGTGGAAAAATTATTTGCTTTGCAGTAACCTTCGCTTAGAGTTAGGGAACGAGATAATGATGGCAGTTGGTTGTTTTGTTCCATTCTCTAAAGATTTGCACATTTACATTTCTGACAGTTTATCATGAAGGCTGCAGACAGAGACTAGGTCATGGCTATGCTACCCTTCCTGCATTTCTGAAGTTGTAGGAAATTTATGGAACTCAAGTGTAGAAAAAGGCCCCATAAAAAACTTCCATTACGAAAAGTTCAGAAGCAGCCTGTATTCAGCACATTTTGATCAATGTGTTGATTTGTCTAGAAGAAGTACCTTATAGCAAAACACATTTCATAGAGAAGAATTTTATTAGTTTTTCTGGAAGAAATGCCTAACCCTTATTTGTAAATGTTTATCTCTAAATGTGGGTACAGTAACAACTTCGGAGTACTTAAATAATAATTATATTCTGTATTCCAATTGAGAACACCAGTGAAGTCTTAATCATAATACTGTGGCATTCAGGGTTTTTATTGAGTAACTACACCAAGTTAATAAGTTAGTGCAAAGTTATTGTGGGCTTCAAACTACAAAGAAAAATGTTTAGATAGGGGTGAAAGGGGAGAGAAACTACTTAGGCTGGTACTTGAAAGAATAAGACAATGCTTAAAACAAGTTGCACTTTCTACTAATTGGTGTTCTTTTATTTTTCAAGCTTGTAAAAGCCTTGCTCTGTAGAGAGTGTTTTTAGAGTTAGCTGTATTTTCATGTGTTCAGTTTAGTTCTGCTTGTACTTTTTACAGACTGTAATTGCACTTATGCCAAACTGATCTGACTTTTGGTGCAGTTTTTTGAGATTACAACTTACTACAACCTTAGGAACTGTGATTTTATAGGGTTTTTTTCCTCTTTGGCTTTGTTTTTCTTGATGTTTGCAAGAAGTAAAGCAAATAATCCTGGCTAGTAATCTGTATCAAATTGCCTTCAATTATGTGTTATTTCTAAATTTATGTGTCTGAGTGTGGTGCCCTTTAAGGCAACTTGAAACTTCATAGAAGTAGACTTAATACCATGGCCGCTGTGTAGTTCTTCCATCCACCCATTACTGCTTCTACTTATTTTAAGACTGCAGATCCCTGCATGCCTTCTCCTCCTTGCTCCCACCTCTTCTGGTGAGCAATGCTGCTTGTTTGTGTCCTTGCAGTGATCTGGATCAGTGATCCTTGTTTTTATTTGCCAGCTTTGTTTTTCAGCTGTATAATTTCCCTGATAAGGTTTGCCCTACAAATTTGCATGAAAAAATTTTTGCAGAACTGAACGGACACAAATATTTGGAAGGGTATATGACCAAATTCTCAGGCTTCTCTCACTGGCAATATGGAGCTGCCTTTGTCAAAAGTCCAGGATTTTAAGAAGGATGTGAAAGTACTTGAATGCATCCAGAGGAGAACAAGAAAGTTGGTGAGAGTGCTGGAAGACATGTCATGTGGACTTTGGACTTGTCTGGTTTGGAGAAAAAGAAGGGTGACCTCATTTCTCTCTACAACTTCCTGAGCAGGGGAAGTGGGGAGCAAGGAATAGGATGTATAGGAATGATTGAAAACTGTGCCAGGGGAGGTTCAGAATGGACTTTAAGGAAGCATTTCTTTATTTTTAGAGTGTGGTTTAACACTGGAATGGGCTTTCTGGAGATGGTGGTCAATGCCCTCAGCCTGTCAATGTGTAAGGGGCATTTGGACAATGCCCCTAACACCATGATTTAACTTTTGGTGAGGTCCAAAGTGCTCAATCAGTTGAGCTAAATGATCCCTTCCAGCTGAAATAGTATATTCCATTTTATGCTATTTTACCCTATTCTTCTTTCCCTTCCACTCTGAACATGCATGCAGTTTTCCTGAGGGCACTCTTCTGCATCTTTTATAGGAGCAGCATTATGGATCTGAAATTTTTGTAAGGGAAAAGGGGAATGGGTAGTCTAACAGGAAAACTTTTATAGTAGCAGTGCTATTATGCTGTGCCTTGCCTTCCTTTAATTTCTGTTGTTACTTTCTGCTGTCAGGAGGAAGTTCATCATGGTGCCAGAGGTCATAATCTGGCCGAGTTAGTTAATCACTGTTTAGGGCAGCATCTCAGTTTTAATAGTGAGGTATGCCTTACTCACTGGAAAATATATTAAAACTAAATTTGAGAATAAAACTAAACTTAAGAATAGACAAAGGGAAACTACTTGTGAGAAGGAAAAGATTAATTTTTTTTTTTTAACCAATTTTACGAAAACCAGGGGAAGATAAATGAAGTGTGAAGGCTTGGTGAACTTAGGATATTTGGTAATTCCAAAGTGTGAATTTTAGTTCATGGAAAATAATGAAAGATATGCAAGGATGAAAAGAGAGTGCAGTATTTACTGTGTGTTTAATACGATGGTAAGTGAAAGAATAGAAGACTTGTGGAAATCTACAAGAGAAATGTCTTTGACTATAGCCTAAAAATATGTGATAGAAAGGTAGTAGTAGCAGCTGAGGTGATTTTAGTTTGGTTTACGTATATGGGATTAATAATTCACTTCCTGAAACTTGAGCAGTTATTAAAATGCATAGGTTCAGCATGTCGTGTTTCATGGTTCTACTTTCTGTTTATCGTTAGGGAGAAAGGAACAATGGCTTTGATGTCCTCTATCACAATATGAAACACGGACATTTGTCTACAAAGGACTTAGCGGATTTTATTAGAGAAAGGTAAGTATTCATCTGATATTTTTAACATAGTGTTGTGGGTTTTATTGTTTATTATTGTGTTTAATGGCAACATGCAAAATATGTCAACAAAATATATAAAAATCAATAATCATTTTACTGTATCTCTTACACCATACAGGAATATCTATATTTATTCCATTCACTTAGAACTGAATTGGGACTCTTAAGCATCAATTAATAACAAGCTTCTTATTTTTCAGTTTTTTTTTTTTTTAATTAGAGGAAAAAGCTAGAAGTGTCACATTAGGTGTCCAGAAGTTTATTTAAATTAGTCCCAGTTTTTCCTTTTGTTTGGAAGAAAAATGATAATTTAAATTTGCAAAAATTATCAGTCTTATGAAGTTTTTGACTAGAGATGTGGAATTAGGCTATTAGCAATTGCTAGTATAAACTTTAATAAATTATACTATCAGATGTTGAGACACGAGGTTTGTTAAAGAAAGAGAGTGATATATAGGGACAAGAAGATAATATACAGAAAATAACACACATTCTTCTATATGAGATGGAAGGAACAGGACTGAAATCTGCAAATATGACAACTTCTGAAACAGGTTCTGCTTTTAGTTCTTTGTGAAAGAAGACTGCTACTGCTACATTGAACATAAAGATTTCCCTTCTGAACAAAATGATTTGTATGTCTACTTTGGAATGTTGTCTTTCTTCAGCTACTGACATTATCTAACACATGGAAAATAGTTGCAAGGTACTGACTGAGGACCTATTTCAATGATCGCTTTTTGCAGTAGAAGCCATCCCAAAAAACTGGCATTCTTCATCAAAACTTAAGCTTTGGGCTCAAATAGGTCTCAATTTAAAAAGTACTTCTAAATTTCCACAGAATATAACCACCACAAATCCATCAGATACTCTAAAATTACAGAAGACTTTGAAGCCACTTGGGATTCTAGTCAAATCCTGTGCTGGATTGAGCAGAGAAGTATCACACTATTCACATTTAGTATGAAATGCTTAATGCTTCACAAACTTGCATTTTTAATATTTGCCTTGTGTTATCAGTGTGAGTTCCTGAATCTTTCCTTTGAAACCTGTTTTAATTTTTGGAATCATTCAGATTTTATTGCAGCACACCATGGACCTAAGTTGTACCTTACCTGGATACATTTTAAGTTTATTGGGGACCTAAGTTGTACCTTACCTGGATACATTTAAGTTTATTGGTTTTTCATCCATTGTATTTAGATTTACCTCCACATTTAGATGAGAAACTGTCTCACTCACTCTACTTCTTGTCTCCTTTATGTTGTGTTGTATTCTTTGGAAATGCACAATTTTATTCATATTGGTGCTAAGGTGAAAGGTCTTAAGTAAATGGATAAAACATAAATTGATGCTGTATCTGGGTTGGTTTCTTGGTTATATTATAGTGACATAAGTAAAACTTGACAGTTCATTCTACACAAAATTCCTAGTAAAAAGAATATGAAATTATATTTTTTGGCATCTATAAGCTTCTGCAAATTAAATTTTAAATTATTTTAAAATAACTTTTAAATTATGTGCCTTTACAGTCAATAAATAAAATCTTTGTACCTTTTTCCACATGTTAAAATGTTTCAGCTCAAGTTTCTGCCAATTATTTCTAGTGATTTGTCAAGAAGAGGACAGGGTTTTTTTCCCCATTTAAATAACATTTAAAGATTAATGACTATGTAGGAATACATGAGGATCCATATGGATACTTTATCCTCAATGAGAGGTCAAGAAATGTTTTCCTCCTTGCACGGATCAGGATGTGTCACAGAGATATGCAGCCATCTTACGGCATTTTTTGTAAGATCCATGAAAAGAATTCAATTCTCTTCAACTCACTAAGATAGAATCTTAGTGCTACATTGCAATTTATTTGACAAAGCTGCAGTATAGTTCCTTAAGAGTAACTTGCCTGTGTCAATGATGCAGACCAACTGCACTGAGATGGTCCAGAGACCATCTCCCATCAGGATATCAAACCTCCATTGTGTATTCTTCAGCCCTCTTTTACTGCTGCATGTCAGTAAGCCAGACTGCAATTAACAAAAAGCACTTGAGTAACAAATAGAGACTCCTTTTCAAGTAAGGGATGAGTCATTGATCAATCACAGTCTAAGCTATGTGTGGTTTGCGACATATGGTTTAGATTCAAAGAAATGGAGAGACTTCAAATATTTGGTGTCCTCACTTTACTAAAAATGTTTATTAGAGTCCAAATCCATGCAGTGAAGCCTTTTGCTGCTGTTGTGAAGTTGCTGTGGGGTGTCAGTCAACTTCCTGAGAAATAAAAATGTTTCAGTAGCACACACTTTTTCACATGGGTCAAATTCTTGGTCTGAAAAAGAAATTGGGTTGTATAGTACTTCAGCAGTATTTTATAATGATCCAGTTGTCTTGTCCATGATCTATTTTGCACATTTGTTTATTGCAAAGAAGTTAAGAGATACTGCATACAATAACTGTTCTCCTCCTTCTTCTGCAGATTATAGTCCGAATACTGTTTTGCAGTATTGTTTTCTGCTGGAAATATGTTAAAGGGATGAGCAACATTTATTAGGAGCCACCTAGATCTGGTGTTTTTACGCCCTGACTTTTGTGTACCTAATTTTCTGAACTCTTCCGTATGAAAACTAAATCTACATACATTTGAACTTCACATCTGCTACATCTGTTCTTCCATTCCTTTTGACACATTGCCTTTTTTGGTTTTTTTTCCAGAAGATGACATAAGAGAGTGAAAACTGAAAACTATTGGATAGGTAGAGACAGATCTGAATTGGTGGTAATGCTTTTAACGAGTTGGAGTACTTACCCTTTCTAGGTACAGCAGTCACCTGGTCTGTCAGGATTGCTGGCATCTCCAGACTAGCCGGAAAATAAATACACTTGTTTTGTGAAGTGTTTTCACGTGGGAAGGAGAGATGGCTCAGTGCGTTTGAACGTACAGACTGCTTAGGGCACAAAGGACACGTGTCTATATGAAACCTGTTGCTAGTGCTGTTCAGAATAGCGTTTTAGTTGTGTGTAACCTAACTGGGGAAGAGTATTGTTTCCTTTTTTCCAGTCTTAGAAATAGTAATGATAAAATGTGTAAGATACAGAATAACTTTTAAAATTGTAGTTAGCTTAAGTGGGTTTTTTTTTACATTTCTTTCAAAATTTCTGTAAGAACATTCTGAGATTGTAAAGTTGTTTTCTCTGAGAAAAACAAGCATTTGAAATGTATTAGTTTGTAATAATATTTCTGTGCTCTAGCTGCTGTTTCTACTGAATATCCCTAGAAGGAGCAGAAATTTTCCTCCTTGTCTGTGCCCAGTCAATACCAATACAACTTCCACTTTTTCAGTTTTGTTCTTGAGTATTTATTATTGGTCAAGTATAAAAGAACCACAGTTGCATCTGTGGTTCAGAAGTTTGTCATCTGAAGGAGTGACTTTTCTGGCAGGCAGTCTGCTCAGTGTTGGTAAGTCTTGGGTGGGACTGGTTATCTATCTGCTTGAAGATTAGATACCAGTTCTTAGCATCATCATATCATAGGATAGTTTGGGTTGGAAGGTACCTTCAAGATCATCTGGTTCCAATCCCTCTGCTGTGGTCAGGGACACCTTCCACTGGACCAGATTGCTCAATGCCATCCAACCTGGCCTTGAATAAAGGCCATGCTTTCTTGATAAAGCATGTAGAAATTTTTGCTTTTTAAAGAAGTGAAGATAAGAAGGGTTGAGCTGCCTGCATAGCTAGTTATTCTTTAAATACGGGGAAGATTTTGTAGGTAACTGTCTTGTGTTTGTGTGTATTTAGAATCTAAACTGTTTATATCTAAGAAATCACTCTGCTTATCTAGGAACAAAATAGGTACAGGAATGTGTTGGCTTTTCTCCCGGAGTCTTTCTAATGTTTTTCTGCACCAATTGTCTGTAAGCATCATGAAAGAATCTTCTAGATCGGATGAAACTGGCAGTGCATATGTTTACATTTAACTTTTAAATGTTTTGCAATATCCCAAGCAAAGACACGTTCAAATGGGTGAAAATTAGTTTACTAAGAAAATTGTTGTCTGTTCCCTGTTCAAGAGAGTTCTCTGCAAAGTCAGTGGATAGGACAAGTGTAGATACACATTCCCAACTGGTCATCTTTCAGTTCTTAGTATCTTTAACTGGTGTATGTTGATACTCTGTGGTATATTGCAGAACCTCAGTTTTGTGGAGATTGTTCAGGTCAGTATGCTGTAAACTGGTTCAAAGAAAAGAGATATGAGTTTTGCCAGAATTTTTGTGTTTAAAAAGTAAAGAGTAAAAATAAGGCACTGAGATACGAAATCTGGAAATCTTTGATAGAAGATATGGATGATTAATTTAAATGTATTGTTCATCATGTTAATTTAAAAAAAAATCACTGTCTATGTTTGGTGCATATGTGCTTGCTGCTGTGCTGTGAGCAAGAATTCAAAGCCTTGGAAATTTAAACTTTTTCTTATCATCAAAGATATGTTCATATGTGGAAGGAGGATAAAGTTAATTGACTTTTTTTTTAATGGTGAATAACTTTGCAGTAGGTGATATTTAAAATGCAATTTATTTGTTGATATTAATCCTCTTCTCCAAATAGATTTCCAACTAACTGGATAGTTATTGTGGAAGTTCAGTAGGTTTTAATACATGCCCCTCTGTTTCAGGTGAATATTGCTACTTTGTTAGCATATTTTCACAAGACAATTCTTTTTGTTTGGAAAGTGTTATTGTACAAGAGAAATAAAAACCTCAGTCTTGGATTATAGTCATGCTATAACTTGAGAAAGGGGTAAATTCTACATCTGCCTTTTTTTCTTCTCTGTTGTCCCTATGTAAAGATATTACACAGCAGGAAATAAATTGCTCGAAGCTTTTCAAGAAAGACAATTATTTACTCAAATCCAGGATGCTTAAAAATCTAAGCTGACACTACATAATGAATATTGGTTTAGGGTAAAAAATTAAAATATTGCGTATCTTTAATAATAGGAGGGTGCAGAAGATTAATAGGGAAGGACTTGCAGGGAGGCACTGCTGTAATCAGTGATTCCATGGCAACTCCCCCTGCAGAGACTAAGGAGGAAATCTGTGCCAGCCCTTGCAGTTTGCATCTCTAAAAGACAAGTGAAATTGTGTGTTTGAGTGAAGAAAAATTTAATAAAACTTTGTGTAGGGAAGAAGTTTTCACAAATAGAGACAGCCTTCTTTAAAAATGAGTATAAACAGTAGAACACATTACTTATCATTGCACGTTTTTTCAGTTTCCAAACTCAAATATCACTGCGAAAAACTTAAACAAGGATAAAACAACCTACCCCCTACAATGAGATTAAACAAGACTTCATTTTTTTATGTGATTGCTCAGTAAATATTGTTTGTTTATTGTAAAGTTTTCCCTACAGATGCATTTTATTTTGTTGCTTTGTCTCTTGCCTAGACAGTGCTAGATAGGTGATTGTTAGGACACTTTGTTCTGTCTGTTACTATAGAATGTTAATGACAGTTTAGAACAGCAAATAGAACGGAAGGAGTTGTCTTTTTCAAGCCTTGAGTTTCTAGGTTTTACTTGTTCTGTTCCCTGCAACGTTCTGTCACAGGGTTCTTAGATTATTTTTTAAAATATACTAATGTGATGTTTCATACAGGTTTTGAGGGGTCATTTAAATTGAGTCATTTTTAGCTAAAGTAAAAAGTCCTCTGTTTTGCGCCTTTAGAATGCATATTCGTCTGTCTTCAAATGTCTTCAAAATTTTGATTATGCTTTTGATGGCTTTCTTTGGCAGGGCTACTATAGAGGAGACATATTCAAGGTCAATGACAAAACTAGCCAAATCAGCAAGCAATTACACGCAACTTGGGTAAGCAGGACATAAATAAGTGACTGTATACATGCTAAGAATCAAGTTTGATTCTGAATATTTTATTGATGATGTTGAAGGTTGACATAACTTTGCTGCCTTTAAAAATGATTGTTAATTCTTTAGTAACCATGCAAAAATTTATGCAGCTATGACAAAGAGAAAGACAGCACAGTTCTTTAAAACTGAATAAAAAGACCAAAACCCAAACATGGAAAAGTATCTATTCCTCTGTGTTTAAGACTGAGTTCTTTTCAGTCATACTGACTTCTATTTTATGTTCTCAAGACTATGGAAATTATTTTGAAGAGAGAACCTGTGGCCTGCAAATGTGTCAGTGAATATATTTATTTGTATTATTTCTGATTTTTGGAGTGGTACCTGTCCTCAGATGTTCAGAATGAGACTTTAACATAGATTTATTCCATAGTTAAATGAAAGTTTTATACACAGGGTATGTTTTTAAAAACTGGAATGATTAGTGGATTCCTTTTCATGAGAAAGATTAGGCCAGTGAGAACTCAGATTTCTTAGATGAAGCTAGATTTTTTTTTTTTTATTTGTAGAAATCACATCTAGAAGTGTGGGGATCTTTCATCAGTGGATAATTTGATAACAGTTGTTGCTGGTCTTTAAACTAACAAGCAGATGCAGAACCTTTGAACATTGGTACTTTAAAGCCTATGGTTAGCACAGATTTTTTAGCAGCATGAACCAGGAAAGTGAGGCAGAAGTGTATCTTCAGAACAGCTGGTGAAAGTCCATTCAGCATAGAAATCTGAATCTGAGAAATGATCCCACTTCTTTGTTAATCAATAAACCCCTTTAAGTGGCAGACGATCTTTGCAAATATTTTTTCCTCCATCTTGTGGCTGCAACGATGTAAGACAACTAGAAACGTAACTAACCAAGAAATTTCTGATTTGTTCACACTGTTCAAATTATGCATAATAATAGTTACTACATTTTAAATGATTTTGATCTATTCTTGCACCCTCTTGCCACTTCGCATTATTGTGTGCTGATGATAAGATTAAATGAACTTTGCTGTGTTTTATTTATTAGAGTCAATACAGGTAAAAAATAAGACATGGAAAAATTAGTAGATAGGATGCCAAGTACATTTGGGACATATTTTATAAGAATTTATAGCAGTTGTTTCAATTTTAGGAAGAGAAGTGAACTTTAAACTTACCAACTATCCTTTAGCACTACTGAAAAAAAATTGCCTACTGAAAGAAAAAAGTCCAGATTAATATAAGTATTGTTTTCCTCAATCTAGGACATTTGCACCAGTTTGGGATGTTTTCAGAATCTCAACAGAAAAACTAGCAAGTTGTCACTTGGATCTTGTGCGGAGATTACAAGAACTAATAAAAGAAGTTCACAAGTATGGAGACGAACAGATTAAAGCTTATAAAAAGGTTATTAATTTTTTTCTTATGTGTGTTCAATGACTTGTTAAGATTTAAATGAAAATGGTTTGGTTTTGACAACTGTGTGATATTTGGCAGACTAAAGAAGATGTTTCAGGAACTTTGGAAGCAGTGCAAAATATTCAAAGTATCACTCAGGCCTTGCACAAATCAAAAGAAAACTACAATACAAAGTGTGTGGAACAAGAACGCTTGAAGAAGGAAGGAGCAACACAGAGAGAAATTGAAAAGGTAGCTCTGTCACATCTTGCTTTAATTGTGTTATTAGTCAGCAACGTGTTCACCTTGTATTAATAAGTGGAATGCACAGAAAGGATTAAATGTAGTTAAAAGTAGTAGTTGTGACTATTTTATAATAAGCATGATATTTTGAATACCCAGTTACATTTTGTTTACACTTTTTACCTGTATCAAATGATAATTTTGTGTAGTGGCTTTTACAGAAACTGTGCATAATTGTTTTAGCATCTCTTATGTTTTTGAATATATTTCCTTACGTAAATACTCAAATACTCAATGCTCTTGTTACTGAAGTCAGAATTAATTGTGTTTTCCCTGAATGAGATAAGGTAGCTAAGTACCTGAGTATTTGAAGCCTATTCAGTTAAGAAGAAAAACATGTTATCAATACTTTCAGTTATGTTTTAGAAGGTTCCAATTTCATGGACTGTAAACACGAGGGATGAGTATCTTGAGTTGTATTTAGTACTGTCTTTGGGTTATAGGGGGTTTGATCCGTTCACAGAATCACAAAATGTCTGAGGTTGGCAGGGACCTGTGGAAGTCATCCTGTCTATCCCCCATGCTCAAGCAGGGCCACCTAAAGTCAGTTACTCAAGACCATGTCTAGATGGCTCTTTAGTATCTTCAAGGATGGAGATTCCACAGTCTCTCTGGGAAACCTGTACCAGGGCTCAATCACTTTCACAGGAAAAAGGTGTTTCCTGATGTTCAGAGGGAACTTTTTGTGTTTTCCCTTAGTGCCCATTGTGTTTAGTTCTGTCACTGGGCACCACTGGAAAGAGCCTGACTTTGTATTCCATGTAACCTCCCTTCAGGTATTTATATCTGTTGGTAAGATTCTCCCTAAGGCTTCCCTTCTCCAGGCTGAACAGTTCCAGTGCTCTCAGTCTTTTCTCATGGGAGAGATCTTCAGTCCCTTAATCACCTTTGTGGCCCGTTACTGGACACTCTCCAGTATGTCCATGTCTCTCTTGCGATGAACAAGCCCGGACTAGGCACTGCTCCAGATGTGGCCTCACCAGGGCTGAGTAGAGGGGAAAATCCCCTTCTTTGACCTGCTGGAAAAAAAGTCACTTCTACCTGTTTTCAGAAAACTAGTAGAGGAAAGAGGTCACATTTTCTTGTCTCTGACTATAACTTCTCTTAGTAAAGCTTGATTTTCCTGGCTAATTCCATTTCAATTAACTGATTTGTGTAGGACTGTGTTCTTGTTAGAATGATCCTTGTGCTTTTTGTACTGCTATCTTAGTGGAGCAGATAGAGTTGGTTATTGTCTTTTTACTGATGACAGAAGTGGTTCTGTTGACTATGTTCCAATTGTTTTATCTTGGTATAAATCTGGTGCTTTTTTCTCCAGCTTCTGTCTCAAATGACATTTGATGTTGGATTCTAGACATGAATCATAAATACGTGTGTTGGCAGATGTTTTCCGGGCAATACATTCAAAGCATACTTTTTCTGAATTCTTGTAAATAGAGTTTCAGTAGGAAAAGTTGACTTGGTGGAAGACTTGTTTTTAAGATGTACCACTATCCTTGTTCATTTGGAAACAAAAAAGTGTTCAGCCTGACAGATACCTACGTGAGAAGGGAGAAAGAGGAAGCACTATAGCAGGAAGGTCATTTTTTTACAGTTTTATGCATCTTACTTAGATACAATTAAGTCATAGTTGAATGCTCTGCAAGTACTAAAATGTTTCCATCCAGGTAACCATCATTGTCACATCTTCTCAGTCATGCCTCTATTCAAATTTACAATTTGTTTGCAATTTTATAAACAGAGTGACCAAGGATTGTATTCATTTATTTTTCCTTTGGTAGAAAATAGAGTTACTACTTTTAGCACAACATGAAAACTATTTACTATCAAAATCACAGAATGGCTACTTTATCAGAAAACAAAGGGTCTACATCAGTATACTGAGAGTTTATAACAAAGCCAAATGTTTGGAGAGATACTCTGTTGAAGAATATGAGGAGATACGAGACCTTGCAATTTTCGTTGCAGCTGAAAGTTAATACTAACTTGTGTAATCGTTTCCTGTTGTTCTCTGACTTCTCTATCTGTAGTGACTTAACAAAAAGTTCTTGACTGATCCTTATTCTTTCACTTAGTATAAATCTGGTAAATACAGTTCTAGCAATTGCTGCACCTGAGAATAATCACATTCTGTTTTCAAAAGAGATTACTAGTTAATCATACAGTATTCACGTGTTTTATCATTTTGTTTGTCCTGCTGAGTAGTTAGATTTTAGATGCTCTTCAGCATGTAATACTGGGATCTGGCCCATCATTAAACATGATAGGAGATGTAGAATGTTTTTGTTTTGTCAAAATCCCTTGCATATGGGGTTCAATTAAATAATGCTTTGCAAAAAGCACCCTTTTTAAGGTCTTTTAATTTTGCATTTCTTTCCTTTTCAGTGATTAAATTTGGATTAATCTTACTGCAAAGCTGTCTTAATCAATTTTAGAAGCAAGATTTCATGGAGCATCTTGTATTTTCAGCATAGTGAATGGAAGTTGGGAAACAAGATAGGACTGTGTGCTTCTTGGTTATTCCCCTGTTTAAATGTGTAAGAGTGAGAATCATGAAGTAAAATTCAGGATAATTAATTGATGGGTTTGATACAACTTTTCAGAATGATCCATATTCTTGTTATGTGGAGTATTTTTTAGGCTCTATTATGCTGAGTTTAGAAGACTACGTGATTAAGATCTGCTTAAGCTTTCCTTGTAACTGGAAAAACAGAACTGTAACTTTGGTTCCTATTAATTTGAAGTGCGAAGGTATACTACTACTCATTATTTTCTGTTATTTTTCTCTCTGAATTTATGGAATCTCTTTCTCTCTGTTGCCAGAGGGCATCTTTCTATTAATTCATTTGAAATTATAGATAGCAGTCAGCTTTACAGATCATTACAAGTAAAAAATAGTTTCTAAGAGATGGACAAAATTAATTTGAAAGTAGGAAGAGATCTACTCAGAACTAGAACAAATAGCTAATACACAACTGTCTTTACTGATGTCAGTAACAATTCTGGAGTACTGTTGAGTTACTCAATTGAAATGGGAAATTTCAATGAGTTGAAGTAGGCATGTTGAGTAAAGAAGCTGGGAAAGAAAATGATTTTCAAGATGACTTTAATTTTCATTGGCATTGAACTTGGAAAAAGAATATCAGAGATTTGAAAGACTGCATCTTATGCATCATGCTGCAAACTTTGAAAGTAACTTCTTCTCTACCACAATCGCTTCATTCAGTTTTGTTCTCCATGTGATATTGAGATTCTCTTGTATTTTGTTTTGTCTTTAATTTCCCGAAAGATTATTTTGGTTTTTTAGCAACCAATAATGAAAAAAAAACTATAAATCTCCAAAGGACTATAATAAATAACACTAACACCTAAATCTGACCATTACTATGTTCTGCACTAGCTTTGCTTTCAAGTATTTCTTAATCCATTGATGTAACCCACATACTTTTGAGTTTCTTCCTTCATTTCTAAGAGAACTTCATCATCTTGAATTTTTTACCATTTACTCTTTCAGAATAGCACTTATAACTGTTTGCTGTGTATTCTAACCATTTTTTCCCATTTTGCTGTTGCAAATATAAGTTTGCTATAAATACTTGACAAGAGCTAATGAGTTATCTTCAGCAATAAAAATTTTATTTTGAAATAAGTATATTATGAATTTGTCATTGCTGATAGGGGGAAGGGATTTAAATGAGGTAACTGCTTTACGTTTTATGTGGTTTATGTGTAGTTTTAAATAGAAATCTCTTATAAGTTGAATCTGAGATATTTGGTAGTGAAATTTTGTTATGACACTTCTCTGTTTTGACATGCCCCTGGATAATTTTTAGAGATCATCCTAGGCTTTTTTTAAATAGTAACTTTAAAAACCTTGGCTCAGACTGTATGTGTGACATTTGATACATTTTTGTGTTGATCTACAGGCAGCAGTTAAATCTAAAAAAGCTACAGATACCTATAAACTGTATGTGGAGAAATATGCTACATTTAAATCTGATTTTGAACTGAAAATGACAGAAACAGCACAGGTAAGTGTTGCATTAAATGAGTTACCTTTGAAGTAGGTTAATGTATTCTATTTGATCTCTGGAGCCATCTGAAATAAAAAATTTAAAAAAACTATTCCCTTCGGAAATTTATTGTTTGGAAGGTGAACACTTACCATGTACATTGTGATAGCGCTGTCCTTGAATGACATAGTGGAGCACTTGTACTCTAGTAAGACATTTTGAATGAATTTTTTTAAGAAATAAAAATGAACTTCTGGAAGTATTTTATATGCATTGTGATTATGTGGAAAATCCTCTGAACTGCTGAACACTCAGAACTCTTTCATAGGAGTTTTAATATTGGAATCCATCATGGCTTTTCATTATTATTCCATCAAAACACTTGAATTACAACTTGTTAAAGTGTCTTCCCAGGATTTACTTGAGGTTATGAAAAGCCCTGACATCTGTTTAAGATTCTGGAGATTTTTAAAAGACTGTCTGTATTCCAGAAGATTTCAGGTTCTCTGTATCATTGCGTATGTCACTTCTTGCTACTTTTTAAACCATACTTGCCTAACTGTCCTTAGTTTCTTAACTGTAGCAAACTTTTTACTTAAAGTTTAAAATTTCACTTATGTTATAATGGACACCTGTAAACTTTCCACATATGTCTATATTGGAAATGAAAATTGCCATTCTGCCAATTTAAGAGGTGTATGTGGAATACATTTTAAGTATAATGGTACAGCTGCATCCACAGTTCGATTGAACGACACTACTTTAAAGATGGTATGATAGGAAAAATAACACCCATGAATATACAGAAGCACACCCTGTATTATCTTAATTCAGAATACATTTCGCTTGAAAATATGCTGATCAGTTCTGAAAATAAAATCTATGAGTGAATATTTTCATTTCTTTCAGTGCAAAATCCGTTGGCTTAGCTTCAATCTGTCTTTAAACATCCATATACTATTTTTTTGAGGACAAACATCTTTTCTTGCCCTGGTGTTTTTTAGGTAATCATGTAGTAATGTCCTCACTTAGCTGTCCACTTTTCTTAAACTCCACTGCAGTTGTATAAATTTTACATATTTTTCCTCTTTTGGCATTTGCTATCTTATCTGCAGTTATCAAAATGATGTGACTCATGAGACATGATTTTGAGTGGTAGAATTTTGGAACATTGGGTCCTCCTATTCTTGATCTGCAAGTTAGAGTTTTTGTTGTGACAAATATGGATGGGTTTATTGTGACTAAAGAAGCAGGAAAACACAGTTCATTGTTGTTTAGAAATTTGACAGAAATTCCTCATCTTGAAAGCTTTTTTTGAGTGCATCTATAGTTGTGTTAGGCAATTGCTGTGGAGTTGCTAAGAAAACGTCTTATTTTCCATCTTGCTTGGGAGGGTTTTTTTTCAAAATCTTGTAGCTCAGTTAATTATTGGAAAGGATCTAATGGATGAAGGTGCTATAGTCTTTAAAAGTCCTCTGTCTTGCCTAGAACCTAATACACTTGAATTTGGATGATTTTGCTGTTGAGCATATAATCTTCAAGAATGAGTAAGAATGCACTTTTAAAAGACATTGTAAAACTTACATGAAAACATACATGTTTATAAAAAATTGAATAGTACTTACATAAATTCTGTATACTGAGTTTGACAGCTAAAGGTTCTGTCAGTGATGACTTTTCATCTAAGTAGTGTCTTGTGTTTGTCAGGTCGTTAACATTACAGATCCCTTTCAGTACATCTTTTTTAAATTGACAGATATTTCAAAAGTGAAAGTATACAATTTGGCTAATGATTATAGCTGTGATAAGAATGATGTGGTTGCATTATAGGACCTAGCTTTATTTCAGATGGCTGTACTTAATCGACTTCAAATCTGAAGTTTAAAGCCATAAACATAAAGAGAGAGGGATACTTTGCACCGACAGACAAAAAAAATCTCTGAATGTACAACTGTTTACATGTGTGTTATAGAGAAAAGTTTAAAGAACATATTGTGTACATGTTTTGACACCCCGTTAGTGACTGAAAGCAGATGTTGTAGAGATGGACCAGAGATAGTTTTGAAAGCAAAATATATATTAAGGCAATTAGTAAAAGAAGTGACATCATAGGGTAGACTACAGAGGATAACCATATCTTTGGAATTACAAGGAAGGCTGCTGGAGAACAAGAAAATAATTTTAATCTGTGATTGATGGCTTGAAAGGTATGTAAGTATGGCAGAAGATTGAGGGTTTAGAATTTAGAGATATTTGTCTTGTCTGTAATGAGTTGTGTTTGTGAATCAGACTAGCAGGAGGTATGAGATAGGAAGACATCTTTAGAGAACCCTGTGCAGTATGGAGAGATGATTAAGTGGTGCACCAAAGTTTGGACACACTTGAAAGGGCAGTTACAGAAATAAGCAGAGAACTAGGAAAGAACAGAAGTAAACAAAGATTTCAAGATTATTATCGTTGACTGTTGGGGAGGGTGAGGACATTTTTAGCTCTGATTTTTGGCCAGGAAGAGGCCATTGAAAACTTTGGAAGTGATTTTAAAATGTCTGTCAGCTGACAGCCTGGGTAAAATGGAACAAACTGCAAAAATTGTGTATGGTGAGCTTAAGGGTCGAACAAATGAATCATATTTAAAGAAGCAAAGAATATAGATTTAACAAGAGCAAGTGTGTGTATATTTACAAGGAGAAGAATGTTCTAGAAGGAAAGTGCAGAACAGATCCAGAAATAAAATTTCTTGGTTTAGATGAAAGAACAAGACTCTTCAGTAATGGAGAAAAGAGGGTTTTTTTGAACACCCTCTAAACATACTTACTTTTGTTAGAAATAGGTCAGATTTTTTTTGAGGGTTAGATAAATTTCAAAAAGTAAGCTTAAAAAGCTCAATAATGATTCTAAAAGGCTATATTACTAAAGTGAATTATTTAATAACTCTAGGAATTCTGCACATTGCTTTCTTAAATATTGTAATTATTATGATAAAGATGTGGAGGAAAAAGAAATTGTTTGGGTTTTTTCCATTTAGTGTATTTAATTATTAAAACTTAAGATTGTGTTTCAAGAAATATTTTCATTATGATTAACTGCTCATATTTGTTTCCAGAAATTTCAAGACATTGAAGAAATGCACCTTCTTCGTATGAAAGAGATTATAGAATCATTGTCAAATACCATAAAAGAAATTCATTTACAAATAGGAGAGGTATTTTTTATCTTTTTTTTTGTTTGGATTATGCTTTATGTTTTTCTTAACTATTAAATGGAATATTTCTTACTGTGTTTGTGGTAATTGCATCTTTCAAGTTAAGGAAATTCAACATAAGCTCAAATTTCCATGGCTTCCTGTTGCATTTAAAAGTTCAATATCACAAAATTTACCGACTAAGTCTGAATAAATTTTGTCTTGACAAAACAAAGTATTATGATGATTTAAAGAATTTTTAGTGTATTTCTAAGTTCTGTTCCCTAGATATTAACACTTATTTCACACATAATTAGGATACTAGTTCTTTAATTAAAACTAGAAATTATGTAATTCTGAAAAGTTTCCAAATATTTTATACTTTTGGATTTTATGAGCAAAAGATCTTTAGTAACAGAAGCTTTTATAGTACCTTTTGTTTAGCTGTAAGTTGGTGTAATGAATAATCTTTATAAGCATTCCTTAATTTTTAGATTTTTGAGGTGTCACTTTATTTCCATACACTTCAGTACTGAGGTCTTCTGCTAATTAGTGATCATCACAAGGGTCATGCTATTTATTTCTAAAGCATATACATGCACTGCTTAGTTAGAAAAACCTACTAACAACATGTTGTTGTTCCTCTGTCAGACCAAAAACATTACAACGGCAATAACTTTTACTCAAGCAGGTGGGAGTTGTGATAATACAGTAGTCACAGTTCACACTCTTCACTGGTGCTGGCTTTAGAAAATGCTTGTCTTCCTGACATTTTAGTGGGACATGTTGCTGACAAACTCAGAAAGTGATATATACACACGTTGTTTAGATCGTAGAAATAGAAGTAAAATCTAGACCTGTCACTCCATTTTTTGTCTGCATCCACACTTGCTGATACTGCAGCAAAGAGAAGGGGTTTCTTAGGTGAAATATCTATTGATTTCTCTTAAGTCCTGTAATGTATTTTAGAGGGACATTTTTAACCTTAAATATAGCAAAAGCTACTTTTTAAAGTTAATCGCATTCTTTTTTTTGAAGGTGCACGAAGAGTTTATTAATAACATGACAAATACTACAGTTGAGAGTTTAATACAGAAATTTGCTGAGTCAAAAGGAACTGGCAAGGAAAGACCTGGTAAGAGATTGAAGCTAACGGAACAGGAAATTTTAGCTTTAAAAATGGAAATTTCCATTCCCAATTAAAGATCTAACCTGTATTTGTTAATGTGCTATATTTTTTATGCACTTGCAATTTCAAATTCTTAGTATTCATTAACTTTGATACTAAATGACTCATAGAAATTGGTAACACAGAATTAATTATGCACATATAGTATTTGTATTCATAAGGCTTGGTAATTTGTAAGTCTGTAGTACCAAACTATGTCCTGGAACATCAGGGAAATTGGTCAAGAAACTGTAGTTCCTTGTACAAACTGTATGTTGTCTGCTATGTGTTCCTTGTACAAACAATGTGATTCTGCATAAATTATGTGTCAAAACAATATAAACTTAATGTGTTCAGACCATATGTCTCTAAAGCTGCTTATTCAACTGTTGGAACAGTTGCATCAGTTTGTTCAGTTTAAAAAATTAGCAATAGATACTCAACATCTATTTTTTTATAAAATATATTTTATTATACAAATGTATATTGCTTCTTTACTAAGCAGAAAATTGAATAGTGCTTTCTGAAGGTACTACTGGTTGGGTGTAGTGTATAACACTTTCCTGGACTGGCATAAAAAGGCAGTCTCACTGTACCTCCTATCTAGTGTCACTTTAATATTGACATGAATATACAGTCACTGTGTGTGTAAATACAGGAATTAGTACTGTTTTTTTCAGCACTGGAAGACCTTACTATCATCTCTGTCTTCTAGCATAGGCGCACAAAGATTTTGTTTTTCCAGAGAAAGAACTTAGATACCAGAGTAGATGTAAGTTTATAATACATTGTTAAATATGATTACTAGGTATCTTGCAATGTGTCTGTGAGGTGTTTTTAACACAATATTGTTCCATATTATTTCTGTGATCCTCTAATGCTGATATCCAGTGGCCTGAGGTAAGATTTTATATGGAAAATTTTTTGAAAGTTTTCTGTGCATTTGCACTTTTTCAATAAAGATTAAGACAGAAAATATGTGAACTTCAGGGTTTCAAGTTCAGTTGGTCTGAAATCAGGACAAAGACTTGTGACAATTCAGTGTTTAGACCTCTTTGATTAGCTGTTACCAAGATGTCACTAGGGATCTCCAACCTGCAGTTAAGATTCTCACTGCCTGGCTTGCAAAGACACTTGCTGATGTGTCCTAAAGCATTTTGCACTTCAAGTCATCCATATTATTAGTGTGGTTTTTACTAGTCAATATAGTAATTTTAAGAGAAGTAATACTTCACTTTTTATTATTGTGGAGAAATTCTACACACTTTGTACTTATTTGCTGCTTTGCAGTTCTTCAAATCCTGTCTGTACACTCTGGGGCCAAATAGAAACTTCTTCAAATGTATTCTAAGAAAGTTAATGGAATTATTTTAAGGAAGGATAGCATGTTTAGTGTGTAAATGTATGCACCTTGAATTTTCTCTTACACTGTTGAATTATTGCCTTGATTTCAACTTTGTAAACAGTCATGCTGCAGGGAGAAAACATAGTCAAATTCAGCAGCAAAAGAGTACAAATTCACAAGAAGTTTTGAAGTGTCAAAGACTAGAAACACAGCCTACTAATGGTGTTAATTATGGTTACTACTTCTATTATATTTGTTTTATTAACTTAGAATCATAAAACTTTGACAATTACAAAGATTTGGAAGGCAAAGTGAGGTATCAGCCTTCTGAGAATGAAATGGAAACATCTGCTATTAAGGACTGCTTTTTCTTGATTAAACCCCTACTTTTTTGCATTTGAGAACTTTTAATGATAAAAAGATACTTAATTCATGAAGCAAATGTTGGAAGTCTGTGGGATGTATTTATTAATTAGGCTGAAGATCTGATTACTCCTCAGATAAATCTCTATATTCAATGTAAAAAATTATACTGACTTGGTGTGCACAATAAATGCAGAAAAAAATGGTGTGGATGTCAATGTTGGTTATGAGTGCAGTTGGAAATCAGTTTGAATTCAATACTTGAAAATTCCCCAGACTTTGTAGGCCTTCTTTCATCCATATTATTTGTGGGCTACTATGATAAGTTAAATAGTGGGTGCTTTCAAACAAAATAAACAAAAAGGTAAAGCATAACAGAGTATTTTTGTTTATTTTGGCATATTCTAGCTATGGTTAGAGTTCTTCGCAGCAGAGTTCACTTGCTTTTATTTATATCTGTAAAAATAAGAACAAATCTAAAATGAAGTATGAAGGAGGGCTGTAGAGGGTTGAAGAACTACAAGCCACTTACAGTGAAGTTTATTGTGTATCTGAAATGTCTCTATACAGTGATGTACTTTGTACCAGATTATTTCGGCTCCCTCTGGTGGCTAATTTCCACCACCTGAAGTTACAATATACAGGGGCATCTAGAATTTAAGGGGTTTTTAGTACAAATAACAGATTTTCTTTCAAACAGTAATGCTTTGTGAGAGTTTTTTAATTCACTCAGGAACTTCCTCACAAGGGCTCTTTTTGAACTGCTACCTAAATAACTTATCTAGTCAGCTTTATAACCTACTTCTTACTGAATTTGTTTTAATTTTTTCTTTTTAAAATCAATCTAGAATTTACAGGTTTTAGTAATACAATATTTGAAGAAATTCTATTTTTTGTTTTCTGACTTCCATTCAGTATAAAAAAGCAAAAGACCAAACCACTTACATCCAATTGCAAATCTTTAATTTTTATTGAAAAAAAGTCACTTATTGTAAAACTCTGAAAAATAGAAAGAGAGCTGTCAGGACCAGTAAGGCTTCAGATCAGAATGTAATGTATTCCCTGAACTGCCTCTAACATCCAAAGGAACAAGAAATGGGCTCATGTCAGCTTCATGTGTTTTAACAAGACCAAGTGCAAGGTGCTGTACCTGGGTCAGAGCAAGCTGTGTTATCAATCCAGGCTTGGGTATGTACAGATGGAGAGCAGCCCTGCCGAGAAGGACTTGGGGGTGCTGCTGGAGGAGAGGCTGGACATGACCCAGCCGTGTGCACCCACAGCCCAGAGAGCCAAATGTGTCCTGGGCTGCATCCAAAGCAGCGTGGCCAGCAGGGTGAGGGAGGGGATCCTGCCCCTCTGCTCTGCTCTGGTGAGACCCCACCTGCAGTGCTGCATCCAGCTCTGGGGTCCCCAGCACAGGAAGGAGGACACAGACCTGTTGGAGAGAGTCCAGAGGAGGGACACCCAGTTTTATCAGAACACCTCTCCTATGAGGATGGGCTGAGAGAGTTGAGCTTGATCAGCCTGGAGAAGAGAAGGCTCCAGGGAGACCTGATTGTGGCCTTCCAGTACTTAAAAGGGCCTTATTAGAAAGATGGGCGCAAGGAAGTAGGGCCTGTAGGGATATGGCAAGGAATGCTCTCTTTTAAAATAAAAGAGAGTAGATTCACACCGGATATAAGTAAGGCATATTTTTTATAAGGATGATGAAACGCTGAAACATGTTGCCCAGAGAGGCAGTAGTTTTCCTGTCCGTGGAACCATTCACGGTCAGGTTCGACAGGGCTCTGAGCAAACTTATATTGACAAAGATGTCTCTGTTCATTGCAGGGGGGTTGGACTAGATGACTTCTGTAGGTCTTTTCCAACCCAAACTATTCTAGGATTCTACGATATGTCCCTGCTGTTAGGTTTAATAGCAGGTTTGATATCATCATTTGGAAGATGCTTTTGTTGCTCAAATGGTCCTGCAATGTTCACCAAAATTTGTTGCCCACTTCTGATTAATCAGTTTTCTCGTTTGTCTGTTTCTTCGTAGTCCTTGGAAAATTCATTTATTATATGGCAGAAAATACCTGCTTTTCTTCCACCCAAGGTATATGTTAAATCAATAATGGAGATGGTATCAGGATAATCTTATTTCAGATTATTGAGATATCAATGAACTCTAGCTCTGTATACTTAATCTTCTAGTATTCTATTAAAAATTTTGTTTGTTTGAGTGTGCAAAGTTGATGCCACAAGACACAAAAACTGCTAAGAAGTTCAAGCTCATGTTCTTCTTAGATTTTATGTCTGAAATTGTCAGGTTAATATCAAATGTGTTTTAAGAGGTTAGTGAATGCCTATATATCTGTAGTTGATCATGAATAATTTTTAATTTTAGTTACTGAATTACTGTGTCCTCCTCTCATATGTGAGAAACTAAATGTACGTGTTTGTTCCTGTTAGTTTTTGCCCACCAGACAGTTCACCTAGAAGGCTCCGTCTAGCCTGGCCTTGAGCACTTTCAGAGATCCACAACTTTTCTGGGCAACCTGTTCCTGTATCTCAGTACCCTCACAGTAAAGAATTTCACTCTAATATCTAATGTAAACCTGCTCTTCTTCAGCTTAAGGCCATTTTCCCCTTCCTATGACTGCATGCGCTTGCGGAAAGGCCCTCTCCAGCTTTCTTGTAGGTCCACTGTAGGTAGTGGAAGTGGAATGCTGTTAGGTCTCCCTGGAACCTTCTTGTCTGCACACTGAACAACCCCAACTCTTCAGCCTTTCCTTAGAAGACAGGTACTTCAGACCTCTCATCAATTTAGTGGCCCTCCTCTGGACTCAATTCAACAGGGTAACACCTTTCGTGTGCTGAGGACACCAGAGCTGGATGCAGCACTCCAGGTAGGGTCTCATTCAAGCAGAGCAGAGAGTCAGAATCCCCTCCCTCACCCTGCTGGCCATGCTGCTTTGGATGCAGCTCAGGATACAGTTCATTTTCCGGGCTCTGAGCACACATTGGTGGATCATGTTAAGCTGCTTGTCCATGAACATCCTGTCTTTTTTCCTCAAGGTTGCTCTCAACCCATTCTTTACCCAGCCTGTATTTGTGCTTGGGATTGCCCTTACCCAGGATCCTGCACTTGGCCTTATTGGCCTTCCAGAGGTTTGCACAAGTCCATTTCTCCAGCCTGTCCAGGTCCCTCTGGATGACATTTCTTCTCTCCAGTGTGTCCACCATGCCACACAGCTTGGTGACGTTGGCAAACGTGCTGAGGGTGCTCCCAACTGTCCATGTCACTGACACAGATGTTGAACAGCACCAGTCCCAGTACTGTCACTGATTTCCGCTTGGACATGGAGCTGTTGATGGCAACTCCTTGAGTGCAGCTGTCCAGCCAATTCTTTATCCACCAAGTGGTCCTTCTGTCAAATACTTTCTCTCCAGTTTACAGACCAAGATGTCTTGCAAAACAGTGTCAAATGCTTTGCACATATCCAGGTAGATGACATCAGTTACTCTTCCCTTATCCACCACTGATACATCCCGTTGTAGAAGGCCTTTGTCTTCATTAATTTGTTCTGGTGTCATCATTAGTGGTTGTTGGTAATTTGTTAAGTTGTTCCTCTATTTTTGCCTTTTCTTCTTAAAATTACTAGAGATGTAATCAATAATTTTATTTTAATACAGACAAAAAATGGAAAGTCATAATGCTTGTTTGCTCTCTAGCTCTCCAATAAAACAGTGATCTGCAGATGGCTAATATGACATATCACATGCTATTATTTAGTGTGAGAGAGGCATTGGGTCATCTTTGAACTGCAATAATTTTTTTTTTTAAGTATTGGTTTTGTACCAGCTTGATTTCACAAATCTGTGAGCCCATAAAAATACTTCTTGTCCCCTTTCATTATCCATTGAATAAATTTGAACTTTTTATAGGGCCTGAAAGAGATTTGCATTTTTAAAAATATTGTAAAATTGGTGCCTACAATCCTTCTCTTTACATTAAATGATAACAACAGTACTTTGCAATGTTTATTATCAACAATTGATGTTGATCAGTCATCACTGGCTCTTGCACATAAAGTAAAGTATTTGACTTTTGTCCCCCACGTCGTTTTAGTTACTAGGAATAATAGTGTAAGTATTTTTAATCAAATGGTTCTTCCACAGATAACAAGATTCAGAAAGGGACAGATGTAATATTCCTACTCTATTTCTTCCCTCCACCAAATGCAGAAATTGACCATTTGGTCAGTGATCAGTAATGGTGATTAAAATGACATGGTTGGTCTGTTGATTTTTGAAGCTGTGGAAAACCTATTTTACTCTATTTGCCCATGCAGAAAAAATAGTCTCAAGGCTCGTGGTAAGTCCAGTCATGGGAAAGTTTAAGGTTGTGCATGTCAAGTGGAGACAATAATTCAGGATTTTTAAAATAATTCTGAAGTTCTTTCTGAGAATTTTACTAAGTAGGCTAGAGTTGACAAATTTATCAGTGACTTAGGACTGTTACAATGTTGCAATCACTACTTTTTCACAAGGTAGCAGCAATACTGGAAAAAAATCCTGGCATCCTTCTCAACATACTGGTGGTTCATGTCTGTTCTGAGGGAACATGTTTGGGAGTGCTACCTGTTAGCAGAGATCATGAAGCATTAAAGCTTCAATTTAATAAACATCTAAAAATAAAATTTTGCCTGGCCTTTAATTCGACAGATTTCTGATTCAGTGAACTCAACTGAATTATTGATGATTTGATTAGAATAACATTTTAGGTGACTGTCTGTTGGCAGTGAGGAGTGGTTAGTGCAAAGTTTGGTGTGAATTTATCACATGCTTTTAGGTCTCTTGTACTTGCTTATTGTGAGCATTTTAGTCCTAAATGTTCATGAAACGTACTGCTTATGTGTGTTTTCCAAATCAAATGCAAGAGTGTCAAAGTGAGCTGCATCACAACTGAAAGGTAATTCTGATACTGTTAATGCAAAGCTGTGTTCACTCCATGTTAATATTCCTATTTCGTTAGTGCGTTGTGTTAAACTGCATGTTTGCTATCTAAAGAAGAAATGTGCCAAATGAACAAGATAAAGTCATGGGGGAAAAAAGAGGATTAAGAATAACAGTATTACTCTTTAAAAATCTTAGAAACAGGATAATCCTCTCCCAGAGTTTGAGAGGCAAAACAAGGGCCATGGAGTATTGAAGCTTGCTTTGATTAAAGCTACTAGCATTTTATGTGGTTAAGTAATGGACTCTGCTTTGAAAGAAAGACTTGAAACAGTGCTGGGTGTGTCATTTATTTTTTCCATGGGTTTGATAACATAGTAGTTTATAGCACACATAAAAATACTTTCCTAAGACACTAAACAAAGCAACAAAGTGGATGGAAATAAACACTGAAAATGGTTAATACTGACTTATAAACAGCTCTGCAGGGCCTCTTTGAGCTTCTTTTCCAAAAGGAAGTGTAACAAAGCAAGTATTTATTTTATGTTCTTATAAATTATTTTCTTTATATTTTCTTTAAATACTGTGAATATTTTAGTGCTGCTGACATTTGTGGTTAAATGCACAAATAGCCTGGTATGTCACAATTTCTTAAAAACAGTGTCCAAGTGTAATTCTACATAGAAGGCTGACTGAGGAATGAGCTTATTTTATCAACACTGACAGTATCCAAGGGATTCAGAAAAGTATTCCTTGTAAAGAAAGGCAGACCATTGCTATATTTCAGAAGTTAATGGAAGAAATTAAGTGTGAGTATCTTTGAGGATTTTTATGAGAAGCTGGGCTTGAGTCAAATAGATAAGTCTCTAAGGTCTAAACAGCTGTAGAGCTGTTTTTGGTGAGGAGCTACAAGCTGAAAAGCTTGTACCAACAAATGTATCTTAGTTGCTCTCCTAGATGTCTGTTTTGTTTTGCCTGCAAAAATGGGGTTCTTTCTTTCAACAAAATTCCAAAGCTTCTGTGGGCTTCTACTCTCATCTTCCAGAATAGATTTTTAATAATTACATATATCTGCATTACAAACTTGTTTTGGAATGCAATTTATTGATTTTTTTTTAATGGCCTGGAGAGTTATAAGGGAGCAAGTTTTATTGAAATAGTCTCTTAAAGCAAGTGGAAGCTCATAGCATTGATTAAAATATCTTAGACAACATTGGTAGATATAACAGGGCAAAAGCTGGGTTGTGAATGATCTGGAGCACTCAGTAAGTTGAAGTACTTTTCCACTTAAATTTTCTTGGTAAAAGCAAACAATTCTGTTGCAGCATGACACTTAGAGGTTTTTGGGACTGCGGGAGCAGAGCAATGTCCATTTCAGTAACTTAAGTAGGAAGACTATAGTAATTAGGTGACGGTCATCAGAACATGCAGTAGTATGTATGATGGATTCTACTGTGGATATACTATGATTTTTAAAAATTGAATAGCTTTAAAACACCTGAAAATAGAAAAAATACACTGAGATGTGTTTTTTGCTGATAAAGTAAATAAGACCTGTAATTTACTTATATAAAAACATAACATTATATGTAGTTAATATTTAGGGGAAGGTTTGAGATTTTTAACTTACTTATTGGAGGTATATTTTTCTTTTAAGATAGGAAATGTTTTTTATTTTCTAATGCAAAAAAGGTATTTTTGGCTGAAAATTCTGGATACTATAAAATGTATTACCCTTTTTTTGCTTGTTAGGATCACATTAAACATCTTAACCTCTGATTTCATGAGTTTAAGTTCAGAACTTCAGTAAGAAACCAGATCACTCTTAGTCTACAGGGAGAATGTGTGACTGCTACAAAAGATGTGATTCTTTGAAGAAGTCTTTAAATATGTGGACATGTGTGTAAATGTAGACATTTACAATGTCTAGTGTTCCAAAATCTTAGCTGAATCTTCTTAAAAGTACTTGAATGTATCTGTGCATTTCTTTCATCACTGCATGGTCGGCCTTGAGCAGGTGAATCACGCACCATGCAGTCAGGCAGAACCATTTGCTACAGATACTTACATTTATGTAAGTATTTATGTGCTGGAATTATGCAGTTCTGCTGCTTTTTAGTAGTTTTTCCATATACCCCCTACAATTTTCACAAGACTTTGCTAATTTCAACACAATTTGGTGGAAAAAGAGACTGTAAAAATGAGGAGTTTGGTAGAAAAAGAAGCACCCAAACGAATAATGTCATATCAGGGAAAGCCAGTTGATGTGATGTAAGCTACTCATTTGGAGAGTCAGCAAACAGCTGAGTATGTGTTTGTATGCATTGTGTATGTTGGCCAGCCATTTAGCTTGTGAATAGTTAAAACCAGCCATATCTCACATCCTGTTGTTTATGCTGTCAGAAAGGAAATACGGAGTGAAGTTGAAGCTAAAACAGTAGAGTAAAAGGATGAGAAAAGGGGCTGGGAGTGTAACATTCTGCAGATTGGTGTATTAGCTGACATTATTTTGCTGCTCACAGACGTCATGCTTTCATCGATTGCAGATGAAACTGCCAGTGTTTGTTGTCATACTGAAGTATTGCAACCTGGTTGGATCTCTTACTTGAAACATTGCTTTTTGATACTTTTCCTGTCTCTTTTGAAAACTCTTGTGTTATAAGAGCAATAAAAAATATTTTGTACCTGACATTTGCCACCTTTTCATTTTAGAGAAAAATATATGGTCTCTCCTTGCTGTTGATAAACATCTTAATTGATAATAATTATTTTAAGGCTACTCAGATTATGACCCTTCTCTGCTTTGTTTTTGCTTTGTAAGCCACATAGAAATACTGTCCCCTGAGCGTGGTGTACTTGCTGTATTCACAGAGTACCAGAAAAGCCTGAGATAAATAATGTTTCCTTTGATCCAGTGAACTGAGTGCGGGGCTGGAAGCCTAGTAGCAGAATCGGGGTTAGAATTGATTGCTTGTTTAGATTCTCTCTTCATATGTTAATTTCTTCATCTGAAAAAGAGGAAGTGCTATATATGTTGCTACTGATAATTGTCATTATTTCTGATGCCACTATCACCTCTACCTTTCCTTTTATTAAAAAAAAATAAGTACTGTTACCATGCTATAATTTTTTTTTAACATAATTTTTTTAAAGGAAGATTTGGTGAAGCCTTCAGCATCTCTAGAGGTTATACATCAGCTAGGCTATTTTATATATAAAATATATGTATAATTCTGAGGATATAACAAAGAGTAGTCAGAAATTCAGTGATTGTTGTGGTGGAACTGTATTTATAGAATTAGATTACAGGATATGGTACTACCAGTATTATTTCAGTGTTTTCCCTCAGACTCACCTGTTAACAGGTCAGTTTTATTTTCTGTCCCTTATGCTCTTTTTGGCAAAGAAGAACTGACCGAATCCATAAACTAAGATTTGCTTGTAGCAGTGTGGTACTAGCATGATGACTATATTACATGTATGTTATTTATCTCAAAGATAACAACTTTAGATACAAAGGTAGATATGATAACAGCAAAGATAACAATCTTTACTCTGCATTACTACAAATAAGATATGCTTGAATTTGATTTGGCTTCTTCTTTTTTTTAAAATGTAGAATAAGTCCTTTTCTAGGGTAAAAATTACTCTCTTTATTGTTTTATAATATCATATCTCATGTATGGACAGACAATAAAAACGGGAAGTTAGTGTTCGAAACACTGATGTTGAGAAAATGTATTTTGGCTTCGTGGCTTCTAAATTTGAAAGCTTGAAATTTTTTGTTAAATATGTCACAGGATCAGATGATAGCAAAAAAAAGATTACTTATATGTTTGTGTACATACAAAATTGACCTTTGTGATGCCGCTTGACATCTAAACACTAAAAGCAGTCATTTGTTTTGACAGCAGAATTAATTGAGGCTAAAACAGTCGAAATTCCACTTGTATCAAGCTGTTCATTAGGAATTGCTGTCTGGCTTTAGTGCTGTCAGAAAAATAACCTGTTCTGCTATGATTAAATAGCAGAATGATGGCCGGTCCACTGAATTTGAGAGAGAGGTTGAATAAACTTTCTACTGCGGAAACAATTCAGAAGTGACACGCTGCAAGGGGGGGTCAGAATGTGCATTGATATCCAGCTGAGCTGTCAACTGGCACTGAGCCAGGCACGCAAAGCTTTGCCATTTGAAGCAGCTTGTGAAGCATATGCAGTTTAAAAAAAATGTCCTCCTTTCATGCATGATTTACACTCAGAGACAAACTTTTGTTTTTATCGAAAACAAGAATATGGTTTGTTATTTATTTGTAACTACAGGTACAGATTTATGGAGTATTTTTAAAGCTTTTACTTGAAACATATATATTAATGTTTATATGTGTGCATGCATGTATGTACACTGATTCCTCAGGTTGCAGGGCAGGGCAGTTTTGGGGGATTTCTGAGTGTCTGAGTGTTTCCAGTTACTGAGAATTGTATGCAGTTAATACCAATATAACATTTCTTTCTGTCATGCATACCCCCCATAAACCAGAAAGGAGACAGTTTTCAAAAGCAGATGCAAATGTAAAGCAGTTTTTATTTGATGTGTTGACTTCTTGATTTGTTTACCTTTTTAGCTCTGTGGAATTTTCCAGTTCATTGATATACTTACTGGGGGCACTTTTTCAGGGTATGACATAATATTATGTTTTCCTTCCTAGTAATATTAGTTGACTTTTGCATTTGACTTGTTTATTTAATAATCCAAACAGTAAAACCTTTTTTTTCCTCTCAATTGAGGAAAGTGCAAATTATTTTATTGTTTTAACCTTAGCAAAACATTCTCCCAATATCTTGCTTGGAGAGGTTTTGTGTAAGAGTTATATAGACAGGCTAGAAAACCTATATCTAGGATTTTCTTGAGAGAGTTTTTGTCTTTTTTTTTTTAAATAGCAGGTGCAAGAGAATGGTTTCTGTAGTTGCTTTGAATATACTCTGGAAATAGTGTTCCCATAGATGTGGGCTAAATATATAGGAGATTTTGTAATATAATTTGCAGTGTAATTACATCTTCATTTGTTTCTCAGTAAGAACAGTATCTCGATATTGCTAGCCATATACTTTGCCTTCAGTGGTGTGAAAGCCCACATACTCACATGCCAGTTGTAACAAGAAAAACAGTACACATAGTTACTGAACAGTCTAGGAGATGCATCCTGAGATGCAGACTCCCTGGTGCTTAATTTATGCCAGTGTCACTCACTGTAAATTATGAGATTAACTAAAATAAAAATTTTCCATTTATTCAAATTCTTTTGCCTTTTCTATTCTAGCAAACCAAAGCTTTTCAAGAGCCTAAGAACTGACCCAGTCCTGATATATTTGCTTCAGTTTCTTGTCAAATAGCAGGTCTCTGCCTCCATGTGTTTGTGAAACCATCATCCATTTGCCTTTTCTTCTTGTCCTTAACTGTCCCAACTGGTAGAATGCTGTGAGCGTTCAAAAACTCAGTGCAGCTTGCAGTGATGCTTGGTGAGAATTTTTGCATACAGTTGGAGGGTGTTACTTATTTTTGATGCCTACTCCCTTTGTAGAATACAACATTCTCATTAGCCTCCTGATAGCTAGATATGTGTTCTTAGGTGACTGAAATCCCATTAAATACTCATATCTCCTTCTAATATGAAAGCTAACCTTCATTTGTGCACTGTATTTATGCATTTTTTCTGTTCTCTGTGTCTGCAGTATCAAATACATGCAAGTCTGTGTAGAGGTATTTGGGTATTTAAGCCAGCATTACCAATATAATGATTAATGTAGCAACAGGCAAACTAGATTTTTAGAAGTTGTGCTATCCATTCAACAGAACATTAAATCAGAGATCTTTGCAAGGATTGGACCAGATTTCAGGTATAACTTTTTATTTACTCTAGAAAATGCCTTAAAATGTCTTTTTGATTTTTACAGTACTGCTGTAGTTTTAGAATTTGTTTTTGTGTTCATATGAATGCTTGAGAATAGGCTTCCTTCTCATTTAACCTTGTTCTCTTGTTATGAGAAAAAGAGCTAAAGAAATTTCAGTGATTTGATTGCAGTGCTGCCAAATAGTATTATCAGCATTATCACCTGCATTGCAGTCTGGCAACCTTGAGATGATTCTTTCAGTGCCTTCATCTACCATGTGGCATGGACTCTAGAGACTGCTTCAAGGAATGACTTCAGTCCCCAACATCAGCACTACTACTTAAATGTGACACAACTGCTTTTCTTTCTTTGGATGTTGCAAGGGACAGTGAATCTGTTTACTTGCATCAAAAATTTTAGCCATTATAATCTTCCAGATTTTGAGCTGAAATCTTTGCTGGGCTTAAGCCCTTGTCTACACTACAAGCATTGGGCACAAGCCTGTTCAGAAATTTTTTTGCCTCATAAAAGTAGTGCATCCACCTTAAAAACTCCATGTAGTTGTTACACAAGTTATTGTGATGCCAGTACCTGAGTTTGCACGCTTTGACTTCCATCTGTATATTACACCTGTCTGGCAATCGCTGTTAATGACACCCACTGGTAGTTCTTGACTATAGCAACTTATGATTAAGGAACCGGAAAGATAGGCATTATGGTGTTTCAGAGAAGAAAGCTTTCTGAGTTGAGGGTTTTTGGGGGTTTTGGAGGATATTTTTTCAGTGCTAGTGCAGGTTCTTTTGTTTCTATATACACAAGGAGAGTGAGTGACGCCAGAGAACTCTTTAGGAAACCATCTGAATTCCTTATTGATGCTATGCTCCCATTGCAGTGTGTGTGTCTAAGGCCTTTTGGCTGGCTAGGAGACTGAAGCTGGTTGTAGTGGAGGACAGTGTGGTCCCAACACACAGTTCTGGCTGGGCTACAGTGTTATTAACTCTTCTGGTGCAAAGACATCGGTTCATAGGAGACTCCAGCTGTTATGCAGGCTAATGAAAGCTCCTCACAGCTATCCTGTTTTCTAAACTGGTACGCTGTAGAGTACCACAGAAAATGTCTATTTCTGAAATGATATTTTGATTTAGAAGTACTATGCCCGAGGCACTCTTTATGGCAGACATATAGGAAGCAGAACTTTTGGGAGGTCTGAAGTTACAGAACAAAACTCGTAAGAAAATTAAAAACTGCTACAAATTTTACTCTGCTCCATTCAGAAGGGCAAACTGTATAAATTTGCCTTTGCTCTAAGCAAATAATGCAATGTGTTATATTGATGAGGACGGGTTAAAAACAAACATTACAAAAAGAGCATATATCTATGGGCATTGAGGAAAATGCTGAACTTAATTTTTTAACACTTATGGATTAATTAGGGACAGCCACTGACATGAGTTTCTGAAATTGCAAAGGAAGAAGGACCCTATATGAATTTAAGTAGGAAAAGTAAGTGAGGATCAAATTTTTTTTTTTAATTGTAATGTAACTTGTTTACATGAGATCTGTGTGTTTCTGTACTAAGTATGAATGTGTCTTCAAATAAAAACTTTATCAAGCTGTAAAAAACCCACCATTAAAGGCAAGTGTTTCAGGCAACCGTAATGGACTAAATAGAGGAACTTAGATGTCTTGTTAAAAAAATCTTTCCTTTCTGCTTATTTTAAAAGTGAAAGTTAAGATACTGATCTAAAATACAGATGAGTTATATTTGAGCCTTGATTGTTTATTTTAATCATTAGTGTAAAAGTCTTAAAAGTCTGGGGATCAATCTTAGTGGCTGGAAAGGGTAAAGAAAAAGACAGAATTCTGAAAAGGCTTGAGTATTTTATTCCTCTGAAAATATGTTTAAGCCTCGGTGGTTAACAGATTGTTCTCTTTTCTTTTGAGAATGAATGTTAGTGGTTGGTTTGGCTTTTTTTTTTTTCATAGTGAAATGGCAATATATATAGAAGCAAGGAACAGAAGTAGTTGAATCATTAGCAAAGTGATGAAAAATGTGTTGTCTGAAGTATAGTGCTGAAGAAGTAATGGATGTGTTCTTTAGCTTCTATGTTTTATGTCATTTTTCTGAATTTCTTGCTTAATATCTTTTGAACAATAGGGTTTAAATTCATACAACAAAATGTTGATTAAATCAGTGTGGAGATGTAGACATATACAGTTCTCTAAAGTGGTTTTTCTGGATTATTTTTGTGTTGTTTTGTTTTGCAAGATACCTACGTTTGCTTCTTTTTGGAGTATGCTTACTTTGGTTTACTGTAAATTTAGTGGAGCGCAAAGGAGAAGGGGTTGGAAGACCTGCTTAAAATGCCATGTATCCATGATGTGTGAGATCAAGAGAGCTGTTAGGAATTTGCATCTTGGCTTGTCTAATTGAATAATTAGACTTACAGTTGAAATTATTTAATAATTGAAATTGAAAGGGCTGTTAAGACTGCCACTTGAGATTTGTCTTTTGACATTGTGCTTGCAAGAGCATCATTTTGAGGCCAAACAATTACATTATGATAAATGGGATATTGATGGGTTCCTAGCCCCAGATTCTCATCCTGCTGCTAGTATTACAAGCACTCAGATTTCTTTTTACTGATTCAGATATTTTTGCAGACTCAGTCTTAATTACAGTAAATGTAAGTAAATACTTCGACCATACTGTAATTTAAAAAAACCCAACCGTAATTAGAGGTATTTTTTCCCTCTGTCTTATCATAATGTATCTGTATATAAACTGTCTGCACGCCATCAAATTATAACACAAAGGTAAGTAATAACCCCTGTGACACAGTGCTAGCATGCTAAATTTTTCTTCTGTGGGTACAGCTACAAGCTACTCACACATGGGCTGGAAGAAAAGATACTTGCCTGCACGTGCTCTCTGGTTTTTTTGCACTTCCGCAAGTGCTGGTATGATTCTGCTATTCCTTATGGAAATTCATGCTTTTTTCTGTACACTTGCTCCCAAAAATGGCTTATAGTGGGGTTAAATAAATTCTAGACCTGGACATACTGAATAAATGAGGGTTAGGACATCAGTTTACAATGGTGATTGACTGTTACTTTGTGTCAACTGTAATGTAAGGAATCTCTTTAGATACAGAACTTAACTGATGTCCTCTGCCTTTTTTGGTCCTATTGAGTCTTAGTGATCTTTTTTTTAGTTACCTTCCTTATTGCTGTGTTTAAGGTTCTACATGCCACTTTTAACTGTGTAGGCAATTGGTTACAGAGAGGAAGCACTAGAACTAGCAATGCAGAATTAGCAAAAGTGTGACTTTCAAAATTAGGGCTATAGCTCTGCGCTTCTCCTTTTTTAATTTTTATTTACAAAACTCTTGTTCATTAAAAGAAGATAAATTTAAAACCTTACACTGATGCTATATTATAGATACATTTTGAATGAGGACACCAGTTAGGTGTTTTATGTGGTTGTAATAGCATAGGCAATTGAATTGTAGTTAGATGATGGCTATTATTTTGGGTTTTCAGTACGAAAGAGTGAAAATATTGCTTTACATATATGATCTTGCAATATCTTTGGCCATTGGCAGAGTAATTGTTCCTTTCAGTTACCACCTAAATCTGTAATTAGATTATCTCATATTTTCAGGAAATATTAGCTGCCATTAAAATAGATAATATAGATTAAACTTGACCTAATGTTTATCTTCATTCTCATTTCTTTAAGGCCCTATTGAATTTGAAGAATGTAACACATCCAGTGCAGTTGAAGGTGAGTTGCCATAGCATAGCTATTTACACAAGAATGCTGTGGATAAGGACCTGAACTGTGAAGCAAAGGGTACTTGATTTGTGAATCTGTATAACTTTAAAGTAGACTAAAATGCAGTTTCCTTTTGAGAAACAAACTTCAGTGACAAGAAGACCTATAAAACTTTTTCAAGACTAATGCATAAATGTTAGAGAATTTGAATGTTTCTTGCAAGTATACTTTGGCTAAGGCTTTGTCTTTGCAGAGGTTTGGATTTGATTCACTTATGACTGTGTTGTAGCTTAATTTACATGTGTCAAAGCAGGGTCCATGCTCTTCGCATTGTTACCATGTTAGTTAAACCAAGCCTAATGTAGTGTTATGGTTGCAAAGTCTTTCTTTGTTGCCGCAGTTTATTTTGCTTTGGCGATTGTTTTAAGTGGTTAAGAACTGCTTTCTGTCCAATGTATTTACTTGTGGGACAGAGGAGTTGACAGTATAACTATAGCATCCAAAACTTTAAAGTTGCCAAGACTGCAGCTGAGACTTAAAATCTCTTTTAACTGAAGCAGAGAAGATCCATGTTAAGAAATTACTCCATTTGCCATTGTTTTGGGCTGCATAAGGCACAGAAAGAAAATAAAGCCCAGACATTTAAAAATAATCTTGGAGCACATTATATGCTTCAGTATATATGACTGACTCTACAGCTACCTGATTTGTCAAGTTTGAAGTTACTGAACCATGAAAATTTCTAGGAGAGGAGAGATACCTTATGCACTATGTAATGTATTTCTGTAAAAGTAAATATAATAAAGTGCTTGAATTGTCAGTTGTTTAATTTTGTAAACTAAATTATTTCTACCACTCTGCTTAAAAGCATGCTGTCAGTAGTATCATGCATCAAAACAAAATTGTATACTAGTTGGATCAGATGCTTGCACTTAGTCATTTTGTTGGCACTCTACTTTGCCTCAGCAAACATTGTAAAGAAGCAGATGTGACAGTAAGTCTGATGGAATATTTAAGTGTATTTTAATTTTAGTACATTAAATGGGAATGGAAGCAAACTTTCTTCAGTACTGTAGCTATATGTATCCAGTGCTAAAAGCAGGGAAGAAACACAAGGGGAGAGGTGTAATTCCAAATGCAGTGAGAACCAGTCTTAGAACTGGCTACAGCACTGGGAAATCAGGAACTCACATCAGCTGTGAAACGAAGAGACAATCTCATTTTCAGCAGGACCAAGATCTTACTTTTGAGGAAAGACAGGAGCTTACAGTTGCTGGAAACATGCAGTGAAATAACAGCAGGGTGTTGAATTGCAGTAGCGGGGGAAGGTGATGTTCAATTTCTCATCCAAGTGCATTGGCTCTTCAGGATCACCTGGAGCAATAGCTCCTGTTGAGTTTCTATGAGCAGAGTCCTGTTCCTCAAAACTGTCTATTAGAAAACCACAGTCTTTATACCCAACTTGGAAATGCAAATCTGTTTTAGAAGGATTTCATTACTAGTGTGTTGAACCATATTTTGATTTCTTTTTTTTTTATTGTTATGTTGCTTAAAACGAATTGGAATAAAGTTACCTTAGTTTGGCTCTATACCTATCTCCACCATTAAATTTTTGTATCGCCTGTGGCAGCATTAAAAACATTGGCATTCATATGCACCTGTGTTTGACATTGCTAAATATGCATTTATATCTTTGATCTTTAAATGAAAAGTGTTTGTTCCATAGGAATAAAACCACGGAAGAGGAAGCCTTTTGGTTTATCAGGAATAATGAAAAAAGAAAAAGATACTGAATCTGTGTAAGTATATTTCTACCCTGAAGCCTTGTCTTGCATGAAAACTAGTAATGTGTGTGAAAATTAGCTGATGTTTACCCAAAAAAAATGGGTTTATGACAGCAGTTTAAAGGAATGCAGTCAATACAAAAACATCAAAATTATTTACCATTTTTGTAACCAAGGATTTTAACATAAATAATAACATAACATAAAATAATGTAAGTTTATTCATAGTAGTCTACTCATGTTTAATTCTTTCCTGTGCATAGGTAAGTAGTTTTCCCTTCTTCTGCGTTTGAGCATTGTAGATAATGTAATTTCCAATCATCCTAGTAAAGTAATATATTTGTACCTGGTAAAAGTACTGGAAACCTGTGTTCTAGAATTGAAGATTCAGTTATTCTTCTGTTAGAAGAACTTCTGTATATACTATCGAAGGCTGGAAAAGTCTTTTAATGTTCATGCAGTATGTCATGAGCACACTCCCTTCTCAAACACCATCATCCTAGCTCAGGACTGATGGCCCAAATATACCCTTTGCCGTATTCTTTGCATGTGCCTGGACTCCCAAGAGTTAAATCTCTCCAAAAAGTGATATTGAATAACAGTTCTGAGGTGTAGTGGTCACAGTGTCTGTATTAGTATTTACGGGCACTGTATTTCAGGGTATTTTTTTTGTAATTTCTACATGTGTTTTCTCAATGAAAGCACTTAGTTTAACGGAAAATAGCTTAAAATTTGATGAACTTAGCAATATAGAGGTATTCACAGAGGCGACACCTGCGTACATACTTTTAAAAATTACTATTAAAAGTATTTTATCAACCTTAGTTTTTTTAACATAATGCTGAAAAATTCATGGCCTAAGAACAGTAGGTGCTAATAGTATTTTGTTTCTATATTTACACACTCTACAAATATGAATAGATTCTGAGATCAAAAAGAAAAAAAGTATGATGGCATGATATCAAACTCTTATGTAACATGTGCCATAGGCTTTTTGCTGTAGAGATTCTTGCTTTAAACCATAACATCTATATGAACTAGAACATCACAAATGAATAACAGAGGATTCATTATGTGTTTACATAAAATATTCTAATACTTTTTTAATGATCTCTTTAGAGATATAGGTTGCTAGTCTATATTTTGTCTGATTCATCTTCAGCTGATGATGCTGTTACAGACTGCACATGATAAAACTGTCATCAGAAAGTTCTCTGCACATAGAAGTAAAGTCCTCTCTTAGTCTCTTATTTTATTAATCTGCAAGTTTGTTTAGTTTCTGTAGGGCAGGCTTTCCATGTCTAAAAAAACTCTCATGGTTAGTAGGCTTTTCAGTTTATCAAGACAGTTTTTAAATTGATGCCTCAACTGGTGGTGTGTCTAGTAATGATTTTATTCAGGGAAATACCATACATGGTGCATTCTGTTACATACTGCTTTACTGTTTAGCCAAGGATTTCACTTCTTCTAACCACTGCTTTGCATGATTTGGTTGTTTTAGTTTTTATTTAGAATCCTTAAATTTTCTTATAAAATCTCCATTTTCTGCAATATTACCTTATACCAGAAGCATGACACAGTTCTTTAAAAGAACGATCACATACCTAGTGGTTTAATAGTACGTCTGTCTATAACCTGATGTCCTCATTTTCCACCTCACCAACAGTTGCAAACTGTTGCACTGTCTGTGTAACTAGAGAACAGATCGTGGGAGATGCCATTGGTGCTCCTCTGAATGATACTAGATCTGCAGTTTCTGTTTGAGATCTGTTAGCTCACTAATTTTGAAAACCTTCATTTTGGGCTGAATTGCTTTCATTTATTTGCCTTGTATTTCACATTTCTCAACTTTTATGGACTTCAGGTTGTCTTGTTTGCATACAGACACTTTTTGAAACCACACCTCTCAAGAGAAGTCTAATACTTTGTCTCTTCAAGCAGTAAAATACCTTTCAGACTAGCTCAGATAGACATAAATCAGCTAGAAACCTGGTCATCTATGTCCTCTTTTGTGTGAGGCCCTTCAGAGGAGATGGAGTCCTTTATCTCACTGTCAATTCCTTAACAGGCTCTACTAAATTTCATATTAATACTTCTGTATTAACAGGTTTTTTGTACCTGTTTTAAGGCACAGTATTAATACTATATTTTTAACCTTTAACCTATTTAGCTTTTCAGAGAAGACGTTTTAGATCACAATAAATTTGATTTTTTTTCTACCATTTTACTATAAATGCATGTTTAGATTAATGATATAAAAAACCTGGTTTTCATTTACACCATCACTTAAAGCTTTATTTGTCCGGGTGCAAATTAGAGAGAACTTGTAATGCTACCCAAGTATTCCCATGTTCTGTAAATGTAATTGCTTCTGCTTTTTGAAGACATCAGAGAGAATCAGTGTCATTCATTATTTTAAGTACTACTGCTCAAATCGAAGTTGCAGTGGAAAAGTATAACAGTTTTGAATAATGTGCTTGCAATCACTGCCTTTCTGCTGACAAATTTTTATATTTTTTTGTGTTTATTAGGAGGGTACTCAGTTGTGTTGTTCAGCATCTTATAGTACTTGACTGCAATTGTGCTTGACACACACAAACTGAGAATAAAAGTCTAAAAGAAGAAGCTCTGAATTCCTCTAAAAATAAATCTTAATTTCTTTGGGAACTCGTTATTGTCCAAAATGTTTTACAATTGCATGTGGACTATTTCGTTAGGTTTGGTGACTTCTACATATTGCACACATCAACCACGGAGACCTGAATCTTAAAGTATATTCATCCAGAATACAGCATGGTCCTCACTTTCCTTGATTTTTAAAATATTATTATTTCAAAATTTTTTCACTTATATGTGAGTTTGATTTTACATCATTTCTTTTGAGTTTTTCTTTTGCAGTGTTTTGAGCATAAACTACCAGCAGTTATTTAGATCTCATTCAATTGAATGTGGATTATTTAAAGTAAAAATTTCAAAGGTCTGAGGCAAAAGGGTCAAATGCATTGTTTCAAATTAAATGAAAATATTGAATGAAGTACCAAAACCGTATGAATAATTGTAAATTTTCTTTTTTTTTTTAAATAGGGAGTGCCCAGATGCAGACTCAGTTGTAAGTAACTTATTTCCAAAATAAATGCATATTTTATATATATTATCAAGCCCTACAATCTGATTAAACTTAACTTACATACAGACCCTGCAATACATTATTTATCTGATAGAGGATTTAGTATTTTAATAGCATACTCAAAGTGTTAATTTTGTTCAGTACATAATCTTCAGCAGTAAATACAAACAAGTGTCAGTAACACATTTTTGTTTCCTAACAATTTTAAACTATAAACAATAGGTTTGCTAAAAACAATAGGTTTTAAGCAAGGGATTTTTATTGCAAGTATATGTGACTTTGTTTTTCAAGTTAAAAGTTTACCTTCCTTGGCTAATAGATTCTAAATAAGAAAAAGGTTTAGTATTTTGCAGACCCATCTTTGTATCATCATATTCCTCTGCTTACTACTGTTTCCTTTGAGAAATCCTTCTAATATTGATGGGGTTCTGCTTTACCTCTGGCAATAGAGTATAGGAATATACTTTTTAAAATATGGTTTTAAATGTAGTATCTATAGATGCACTTTATTAGTGATCTGGTTTTCATTACTGTTAGTTAGATCTGTGATATGTCTTACAATTTTATTAAGTCAATTTAGGTGACTGTTGCAAATTAAATTGGTATGTTAATGATTTTTTATTTCTTTAATTTAGTCTTTTTATTTAAACATGTATATTCTCTTGAATTAATATATAACAAAGATTGTAACTCCTTATAGCCGAGAAAAATTTACAAAGTAATCTGAGTGATTTTATATAGACTAATTTGTTTTTCAGTTCTTTTATTAAGATGCCAATTATATTACACAATTTAAGTTTTCAAGTTCACTTATTTTATGGATTTTCTTATTTGTATTTAGTAACTGAAAGGTTTTAGTACCTAATATTAAAACATGTTTTGAGAAACTTGATTTGAAACATGTAGTAGAACCATCCTTCTAAATGGGGAAATGAAGTTTTGCCACATAACAGAATTATGTGTGTAAGAACAGACATGTAATCCTCGTCAAGACAGTTATTCTGTACTGTGCTGTCATCCTGACTTAGAGTAAAGTTCTTTTCTTGGGTACATTTAAAAGAAAGTAACTTCAGATTTATCCGTACAATTATCAGGCTTTTCATGAAAGTAAAATCATTTGACAGTTCAGGTTGAGTCACTGGAGAGAATCGCAACTGGATTTGGCTTGCAATGTTTATTTTCTTTGCTTATTTTGGTGTCCATGTTTTTCAAAAATAATGGGTTCAAAAAATTCAACTATAAATCCGTTTGACATTCTTTCTGGCTGCATGAGGCACACCATATGATCATCTCAGTTAATTGTTGATACTTCTATTGTATTTTCTGGGGGTTTTTTTCCTTCTCACCATTTTATGACAGCATTCAGAATTTAAATTTTGGTCTATGATTTCCTCTTGCTTTTTACAAGCAACAGTATATTCTGAATGGTGATAGAAAACTTTAATAGCAGAAGTCATTAAGGTAATTCTAATGAAAAAATGATGCAGCATACCACATGTGAGAATCATTTCACTCCTTACAAACAAGCACTCCAGAATGCTTTTATGTTTCAAGGTTGGAGTCCTCTTCTGGAACATCTCATTTCAAATGTTTCTTATTTTTCTTGACTTTTGCTTTTAGATTTTCTTTCTATTTAATTTTTCAAACCTGATCTAAATAATTTAATCCATGTATATTTTTACCTCTAGGACAATTTGTTTTGTATGGATCTTTGCAATAACTTACACATTTCAAGAAATTGAACTTGGAAAAGTATTAAAAAAAATTTTTTTGAAGCAGTTATAATTTGTGTTTTATTGCTAGGAAATACTGAGGAACAGACCTCAGAAAATTCAGCTTAAGATGTCCCAGTTATTATTTTGTTCAGTTTTGGTCACTCACAGAAAACCTGTCTGGCATATATATAATTAACATGATCATGCTACTGTGGATCTTTGAACATAGTATGTAGTCAATACCACAAAGGTGTTCTCACTAGTCCAAAATGTATAATGCAGTGTATTCAAACCTGTATTCTCTGTTTCCGAAAAACAAAACATTGGGATGATCCTAAAAAATGTCTTTTGTCCCAAAATGGAAGTCCTCAGATTTATCTGTGGTGAGTCAGCTGCTTATGCTCGTCCTTTTTTGTAACTCACAGATTATATGTACTGGAAAATAAATTAATAAACTGTTAATTTCTGAAAGTATTTTTTTTGTAACTGCTGTAAGAGGTTTTCATGTGCTCATAAGTAGGAAGGCAGCTGTGGACTGAGAACTGGTAGTTGTTAAAAAGATTGACCACTTCAATAAGCAGTGTATCACATGAGATTTTGAATTCCTGGTTTTTTTAATATGTAAATCTATATATGTTACTTCCGTCAAGCTAAACCTTGATGATTAAGAAAAGTGGAAAGTTGTAGTAGAAAGTGTGTGCACTGGAAAGAGATAACAACTGAAGTCTGACTCTGTATGGGGGTTTTGCCATAGAAAGCTTTCTAAAGGCTGAACTAATTGTCTTGTTTCCCATGAGTTTGCTGTGTCTCTAGGGATGGTCTCTAGGAAGATAGGAAACTTCTGTTTTGGGGAAGCATTTACAAGGTTTCACTTGTGTTCAGTAAGATCTGAATTGAGATTGCAGCCCTTGGTTGGGATGCTTGGTGATCTCCTTCTACTTGACTGCCTAATTTCATGAAGACTGTAGTAATGTAATTATCTTTGAGTTCTCTGTTCTGTCTGTCAAATCCATTTGAAATTGTCCAGTAAGTTCAAAAGTAATTAAGAAGGGAGTCACAGATGTACAGAACATAATGCTGAAAGTTTTTTTTTTCATGGGAAACTGAAATGCAAACACATATCAAGTCATGCAAAACTTTTCATTAACCTCTTTACATATGAGTGTAGCATAATTACAGTTGTATAGAATTATAGTCCATTTTTATTACTGGGGACTGGTTGAATTTTGAACCATGAAATTCACAGAAGTGGAACAAAAGTGTAACGTAATATTCAGTGAAATTCAAATATTTTTCTTTGTTTGCCTTTTACAGTATTTAGTTCTGGCATGTTTTGAATAGCTACTTTTGATACAGAAGACAAGGTTTTCTAGTCACAGCACAAGATGGGCACTTTGAATACCCATTTTTCTTTCTTTCTGCATTTCTAACAATGGGAGAAACTGACTGTCTACTCTTTTCTTCTGTGCCTTTTGGGTTAATAGGCACCCTAAGGAGGGGAGGCCAATAATATGCCTCTGTCTTAACGTAAGAATATGCCAGAGTCAAATTTACATCTCAAACATGTCAAAAATGGAGAGGCTTTTTGTTTTCTTCTTCCAGTCTATGAGCTTCAACTGCTTATTTTAGACTCCTCATCTGGATTACAGTAAGTCAGTTGAGTTCTGGTAGAAAAAGATAGAGTGAGCTGTTCAGCTGTGCTGCATCTTCAAGCATACTCTGAGGAAAACTTGATATGGAGCTCTCATAACCGCTGTAGTTATCCCAGGAGAAGATGAAATAGAAAGAAATCATATTGGAGCATAGTGAAAGTTCTTTGCTTCTTGACTGATGACCAGCAGCACTAGCGTTGCAGAGGAAGGGCCAAATGAAGTAGCTAGACTGCAGTGTGCTGCTTATGTTCCTCCCTTGTCCTTTGTATGTAGCCCAGAGTCACTAATGACATGGTAATGTTGTGGCTTCTTCCATTGCGTTTGGATGACAGATGGGACAGAGCAAGGAAACTGAAATAAAGTATTTACCAAAACTTAAAAATACATTTTGTCAATAGAATGCTTAATCCTCAAGCTTTTTATGTAGGCAATTTTATTTTATTTATGAAGGCCTTATGTTTTATTTCTTTGGAAAATCATTCACCCTAGAAAGCTTGTAGAATATACCAAGGCAAAGACAGAGTTATAAGACTTAAGTTTTAGAGTATGTTTAAAGCTATGTAAGACCTCAATTAATGTGCTATATTACATCTGCAAACACAGGGAAAACTCTCTGAGTTTTATAGCTACATATTTAATTGTTTAACAGAACCTAAGAGAAGGTGAAAGCTTCCTGAAAGTCCACATTTGCAATTACTTCTGCAGAGTTCAACTCACATGCATATTGAAGTAGCTGGGGTTTTTTTGAATGCAAAGACCAATACCTGTTTGTGTAGGGGGATTCACCAGACCTTCATCCCCATCATATTAATAACTTCTCTTTCCAAAGGCCAGAGTTTCCAAAGATCATCATCTTGTCTGTTGAAGTTCAAAAATGAAACATGTATATGTGTAACACATGTAACCTCTGATCAGCATGGTAGGCAAATCAGGTCTTGACTGTATTGTGTGCCTGATACTGAAAACACACTGTTATCCATGATACGTAGTTCTGGAGGAGGAGTGTGGAGAAGGGAGTAAAACTTACTCAAGTAGATGTAAATGCCTTCATTAACATCAGATTCATGAGTATGTGTCTCTCTCAGGATGCTGTATTACCTACTATTGTTACTAAATGTAGATTTGCAAATAAAATTCTGATATTTCAGAAAACAGAACATTCGACAGTTCAACCATTCAAAATATTGAGTATAATATTTTGACGTTACTACTTGTCAGATTTTGAGGTACCATTTTGCTTGTATGTGACACAATTTGCCTTTGTCTATGCAAAGGTATATCAAGTATCTCTTCCACCCATTTCTTCTGCTGGTTTACACAAAAATGTAAATTCAGTATCTCATTAATTAAAACAGGTGTTAAGCACGATCATAAATTGGCATAAGAGCAATCTGAATTATTGACAAAACTGGAAATAAAAAATAGATGCTTTATGACTGTATATGCTGAGTAAAATATTTTAAATTATATATATTTAAATTTTAGATAAAGAAAAAACCCCACTAATTGAGTTTTCTACATGAGATCAGGAAAAGAGTGGTAACATAGGCCAGCTGAAAAAGAAGCAAGGAATTTTCTGCTCCTGTGTTTCAGAACTTAAGCATTAAAGTATCCGTCCCTGTTATGTACATACTGACCTTTTTTATGAAGTTATGAAAACAGACTGCATGGCAAAGGGCTGTTTCTGAGGAACAGATGATCCAAGTATCTTTGCAAGATCAGAAACAATTAGCATGAAAGTATTAAGAAAGAAAGTTAAATACCTTAAGATTTTAGTGCTTTCTAATTACTTCATCCTAGAGATTTTTCAGTAAATTAAGAATAATGCAATGAAAATAACTTCTACACACTAAGTTCTCTCACAGTTTTATATCAAAATAGTCAGGTTTGCCAGCTATGTTGTGCATGCTGTGTGAGCCCAGTAATAATATCCTTTACATATATGGCCCAGCTGCAAGAAAAACTAAATGTTGTATATGTAAAGATTTTTATTGATTTTCAATTTATCTTATCCATGAATGATCCTGATCTATTGAAAATTGCTTAATATGACAACTAAAATAATCTAACAATTCAGAACTTGTAGTATTATAAGAATATATACTTATCTTCTTGCTATATATTTTTGTTCTGTTTACTTTGATGTCAGGTTTCATTAGTGGTTTTTGGTCTATAAACAAGGTCAGCCGGAGGTCAAGCGTAGCTAAGAGCCCTGATTTGAGCAAGTAAAGTACTGGACCGTGTGATTGTACTCTTATTATTTTTTGTTGTTATTCTTATTTATTTATTAATCAAATATCAATTAAATCTAGATCTTACAAGTATTTAAAGAAATTGCACTTGTATGTTCTACATTTTAAGGTTGGAGCATAAATGTTATTTTTTTAGTCTTAGTTTGATGTGGTATTTAATTTGATACAGTCTTACATCTGTACAGGACTGTATTTCTTACACTTTTTTTAGCAGAAAATTTAACCTATGTGTAAATTCCATTTATTCAGAGTGCTAAGTTTAGAGAGCTGTACAGAGAAGAATCTTAGTAAATTATTAGACATCCCATTTGTGATATCTGTCAAAGAAACAGAAGGATAATTACGTTTTAATGTTCGTCTTCTGTAATCAAAAGCTATTCAGAGATACTCTTTTTAAACTAGGCTTCAAATTTTAGCTGAAGTCAGGTGGTTCCTTGCTTGTCCACTTCAAATCACCAGTGTAAGTCATTTTATTATATCTCATGACTTCTAGTGAGTAGTATTTTTGGCATACTGTGTGTGTGTATATATATATATATATATATA